>NIPM01000235.1:26839-311875 GCA_002738285.1 Holacanthella duospinosa | reverse complement strand
TTTCACTGTCAGTTCGAACCAATTCGGTCCGTGAATCTGGAACCTGGATATTTTCTCAACAAAACGCCGTTTTCTTTAATATAAAATAAGGTGTTTCCACTTAAAATGCAAAATGATATTCAAGACCAAAGAAAATAACCAATTTATTCTTAGACAATGTACTATAATTTTAATTCAATCGATTTTACACAATTTGGTAGAACATAATTACGTAGATAATTTTATGCTTGATAAATATTTTTCTGATTGCTCCGAATGAATGTACCGTAAGGCTGACGGGGAAACCTTTTACTTGAGCGACAAATTATAAGCTGTTTTATAGTCTACTTCAAACAATGAATACACCACTTTCCCAATTGCTCATCATTCAATGTAGAAAAAAGGCTGAAGATTTTGGAATTTATTTTCTGAAATTTTTTAATCTAAAAAATTTTTTAATGTGTAGTGTTTCATTGCTGACGAGAAAAAGAAAATTCTATAGTTTATTCATTATGTATTACATCTACATCTCATGAATAATCATGCAACGCATTGATATTTTCAGTCTAATTTGTTGTTTAGCCTAAATATGATACTTTTCAACCACAATTCGATTTTACAAATTTTTCTAGCTAATATCAATTATACCAATGACAGCGGTGAAATTCACAATCAGCATAAAACTACAACCTTGCTCGCACTTTGATATGTTCAGTATCATTATGACGATTTACATCAACCAATTCGCTTTGCAACTAAACCTTATTAGTTTAAAAATAGCATGAAGTTTTGAATAATTTTGCCTATTGTACACATTTTTTCAAATTTTTTTAGCGCAAGTACGTGCAAACATCAAAACCCTTTACAAAGTGACTTATTTTAGCGTTTATCTCTTATCATAGCTAAGCATATTTTTGGCTCAGCTTGTTCATGAATAGGGACACTTTTCAATCATTCTACTTATTCAAGTGCTGTCGATCCTGCCATGCTCAGAAGGAAAGTGAAGTTGCCGGTTTGCGAATAAAAAATGTTTCCAAATTATAAAACTTTTATTTCACTATGATTGCCGTAAGTACCATATTACTTCCCAGGTTACCCTATATTATAAAACCCACCTAGTACCTTAAGCATTGCTGTTACCCGGGCTCTTTTCGTTACAAAGTGAAAAGAGCCCGAGCAAGAACAGTTGGACTCTTTCTTGTTTTCTTAGGATCTGGGTCTTTTCGTTACAATGTGAGAAGAGCCCGACAGCAGTAGTTTAGCTGTGTTCTGTTCTCTTGGGTTTTTCTTTCACGCTTGAGTTTTGCTCGGGCTTAATTTTTCTCTTCTCTTGAGCTCGGCTCGGGCTCTTTTCATTTTATTTGTTCGGCTCTGGCTCTTTTTCTTTTCTTTTTTGGGCTCGGGCTCAGGCTCAGGCTCTTTTTTTTTCATGTCTTGGGCTCTGCTCGGGCTCGGCCTCTTTTTATCTCCTTCTCTTGAGCTCTGCTCGAATTCGGGCTCTTTATATTCCCTTCTCTTGGACTCAGCTCGGGTTCGCGTTCTTTTTATTTCCTTCTCTTGGACTCGGCTTGGGCTCTTCTTTTTTGCTTGGGCTCTGCTCGGGCTCTTTTTAGAAAAGTTTGCTTTCAAGCTAACTAAGATTGACTCTCTTTCAGGGTTAGCAGTGTGGGTTTTTTGACATAAGTTTTTCGAGGTTTTTGGTCGGGTTTTTCCCCACCCAAAAAGCAAAAAACCCTTGGGGTTTTGGCTTTTTGGAGTTTTTGCTAAATGAAGTGTGGGAAATTCAAATTTCACAACAAATTCAATCCAAACAAGATAATTAAGTTTTAATTCACTATCTGCTTATACATCTGTTTATGGTCGACAGTACAACCGATTCCTGAGATCTGGATTTGTGCAGTTAAACTAGGAGTAATCTACAACTCATTTGACGGGATTTCTTTGACTTAGGTTACTTTAAAGAAACAATTAGTTTGGCATAACTCGCTAAAGCGGTATGGCAAAAACTTTTCATTTTTGAATTATTGGCATTCGCGCCATGCAATTATCTTGTGTTTACCAGTTTCGTAGCAGGGTTAAAAAAACCCAAAAACCCCTAAAACCCGCAAAAACATCTTTTTGGTTTTTTTTTTTGTAGGAAAAACCCCGGGTTAAGCTAACACTGCTCTCTTTGCCTTTTAATGCTGCTTTATTTTGAGTTATACCATGAAGAGCCCAGGTGAGCAAGATCCCAGGTGAGCAAGAGCCCGAGCCCAGAACAAAGAGCCCAAACCGCCGAGCTTTAGTTCCAATTCAGTTCATTTTACATAATCAGGGTGAAATATAACCTCATATCATCTCTCAATTCTTTTGATTGCACAAGCTAGTAAATTAATTTTCACCTAATTGCTAAAGTTGTGACTCAAAGTCATTAAGCTTTTCAATCGACACAAATGTATTACTAACTTAATTTTTTCAAGTTACCTACTGTAAACAAATAATACGTTTGAATGGTGTGGGTAGCCTTCGACAATTGATACTGTATTCTCGGACCAAAAATTGTAAGTCCTTCAAAATGGTGGGTGTTGATGAAAAAGTGGAAAATTCAGAGCCGTTGTACCGTATGAATTTTGTACAATCTGAAACCGTGGGAATATTCTTACACAAATTTTAGATTTAAATATAAATTTGTCCAGCAACTTGTTTTGCTTTAAATATTTTCTCAGGTAATTTTTGTGATTAAATATAACTACAGGGTGCTAGAAAAGTCGATGGAGCATGGAGAGAGTATTGCTTAGTAAAAGACGAGAGAAAAAAGAGCGCGTCGTGTTCGTCCCTCAATCCACTCTCCTTCGCTCAAATTCCATTATCAATTTAATTAACAACATTAATCAATTTTTGTATATTAAGTTCTGATTACCGTAATATTAACATTTCTTTTTTCCATTAGCGCGTGGTGCAAATATTCAGTGGGATCATCATTTAGGGGTTTGGTTGAGATGGGAAACTTTCTTCATGCTCCGACTTTTCTAGCACCCTGTATTATCCTAATGCCTTCTCAAACTCCAAAACGTAAACTGAAGACGCTGATAAAAAAAGATTTTAGCAAAGTCGTAAGTAACGTCAAGTTTTTCCTGCCACATTTGAAGGCAAAGACATTGAAAATTTTTCCAATGGTAGGAATATTAATTCATCAGAATTCCCAGTACGAAATTAATTTAGTACAAATTAACAACGTAGTTGAACTTACAGCAGAACTATGCTTTATAAGTTTAACCAAAGTGAAGGAATCAAGAAAACTTCTGAAAATAGAATTATACCAAAATTTATTGGGGGAGAAAACGGCATGAATGTAACAGTTTTTTTACTGCGCACATTAAGTCTCTGAAAATATCATTTGGTTGAGTAGTGTTGTCAATTGAAATAATTTAAAAGGTTCGTCGAGTATGTCACTGCTTTTATGCTCGCAAGGAGTTTCCGACAATGAAGAAGTTATTGCAAAGCTGCACTTAGGATCCCAACTTTCAAAAAATTGAAAATGAGAAATGCTTGACAAAGCAATGTGGCTTCAAATACAAACGAATTCATAAGAATCGGTATTTTTGGAAAGAAGTGACATAGTAACAAATATAGAACCATCGTTTTTGGAACCAAAATTTTTATAATGAATGGTCTTTTACCCGTATACTACTTTATTGTGTTAATTACTACTTAAGTTGTGTCGTTAAATATTAAATAAAGTGTAATACATGTTAAGCCCCTTCGAAATGCCTGCATCTTTTCATGTTGTTTTAGCAAGCAAAAATAGTTACGCCACTGTACTCCCACCATTTTGAAGGACTTAAAATTTTTGGTCTGAGAATAACAACGCAATTTAAAAAGTTCAACCACTGGGACCCCTATAAATAGTATTCCATTATTTCAAAAATACAACTTCCGGTCAGTGAAAGTCCGCTGTCGAACAGTATATACCGGGTCTCATCGCGCTACTTTTATATTTTAATTTATTGATTTGTGAACTCTTCTTTAGCAATCAACTATTTATAACCAATAGTAAGAAAGTAAGATCAACTTTTGTCATTCTAAATTGAAAATAAAATGTTTAAATCGAACCTAATAAGTTTTAACGTATAAGCCGCAGTTTATTCCAGAGGTATTAGGATGATGAAAATTCTCTAACCTCTTTTTCCTTCTCCTGCGATTAAACGGACTGGAGGTAAAAATGGCCGACCTGTGAGCTCTTCCATGTTAAATGCTTCTTTGATTAGATCAAAATCATGAATAATAATAGCTCTGAAATTTAATCCATTGCCTATGTAGTTATATCCGTTGATAAAAACTAAACTTATAAAGTGAATTACCTTTGTGTACCCAAGGCAAAACTGAATATTTTTCCGTATGTCTCGTTCCATTCACTTATCTTCTCTAGAAACGTGGACTTGATGAAGTGAGGAAAGACGCCGACGACTGGAAATACAAATGGACCTGTAAATGGAACAAAAATTTACCGTTAAGTCAAGCTTCAAACAATTCATTAACAATTTATCTGAAAGTTTATTAATTAATACCAGGTGGAGAGTTTTTCGGACGATTATATCTGTCAAAAAGCCATAGAAAGGCTAGGACAACAGCCAAACCAAAGGCAAAAATGTTTATGAACATAATCAACGATCTATGATCAAGAGACAATTGTCCAATGTTCCAGTAGTGATACTTAAAAGCAACAACAAGCTTTAGACTTGTCTAGTTTTTATACCTAATGATTTAGAATAAGTTAAAAGAAAAAAAAATTTTTTCTACATGAGAAAATGAGAAAAATTGACTAAAAAATTTCTGTTAACTCATTCTCCATCGCTTAAGTACTTNCGAATGATTTAGAATAGTTAAAAGAAAAAAAAAATTTTTCTACATGAGAAAATGAGAAAAATTGACTAAAAAATTTCTGTTAACTCATTCTCCATCGCTTAAGTACTTCTTATGTTATTACGTATTTATCCAATTGCAGTGTTGGGAGCTGAGGATGTTCAGTTCAGTCCGTTTTCAGTTATATATTTAATTTTAGTTCAGCTTTTTAAAAAAAATTATCTTCCCTCTTTTGTATGTTCTAGTTATGGAAATTTTATGAGAGGCATGCATCAGTGTAAGTGAGTCCAGATGGAATCCACGCAGTAGTAAATTTCATATTTTTTATACAGTGAAGTTTATTAAAATAAGGCATAGAAAGGAGAACTTACTCTCTCCTTATACATCTCTTACAATACCTTAGGAAACCTGCCTTAGAAAAATTGTTTAGAATATTTACATTTTTATAAATGCGCCTCTAAGCTAGCTGACGTTGCGCAAATGAAACCCTACGACAGTAAGGTCCTTAAGACTGCAAAGATAAGGTGGTTTCAACAAAGTCTCATTGAAAACTAACAAAAAAACATTCTTCTAATCTTTCGTCAATCATAAAGTATACTATTGAGAAGAAGATATTATAATAATTTTTCATGAAAATTAGCTAACTCTGTCTATTGTACTATTTTAGTTTAACTCTCGGTGACTGCGCAGCTACAATACAGAAGTTGCTCTTAGAGCCGCATTAACATGCCTCTTCAGTACTTGAGTAACTGCTAGTTGAAGCGAATTAAATCATTGAGACTTATGTTTCGAAATTCTTAGTCACAACTGAACTGCCTAACCTTAAATATGGAAAATTCCATACCCTAGGTTTTGCGCCTATGCAACTGGAATGGAGACGAGCCCGCTAAAATTCTTTACTCGATAAACAAACAACAGCAGATTAGTCCGCTTGTTAAGTGCTAAATTTGAAAAAATTAAGTTGATGATAACATCACCAACATGGATATTATCTGTACGTAATTTCCACATGCCCCTTGTTCTAGAGGTGCTTTTCTTTTCTTTTTGAAAAAAAAATGGCATAACTCTGCGAAAAAAAATTTTTTTTTTTTTTAAATTTGTGTTATAGCTCGATGTAACATTAGAATATGCACTAGTAGAAATAATTGAACCGAGCATCCGATCGAAAAAACAAGGTATGAGTTTTTGCATATCAAGCTTTGGAATATTAGAAAACCGAAATGGATCGAGTAGTGCCCGACACTGAAATCGACTGAATTGTGTCTGCTGGTTACTTTAGACAAATTTAAGTAACTGTAATATGTCCTTGGTGCAAAGTATACGCTTTGCTCCAAAGTATTTATAGTAATAAAATGATTTATATTTTTTTTCTTCCATTTATATGGTATGTAGAAAAAAAAGATGAGCTAAAAAGTTTTTTTTATGGACTTATTCTGAATAAGCTTAGGTATAATATACTAACCATATAATCAAACAAACATCAGGGTCATTTTGTTTGAGTTATACAATGATCCACTCTCTCTCTCTATAGTAATATTTTCTGTGTATTTAATTCATACAGGTTTCAACTAATAATTCCACTAATGAACACCTAGACAAAACCACTAAAGTGTTGAGCTCAAGTAATTAAACATAATTTTTTAAACTATAATGAAACTTAATGGTGGAAATTCTAATTACGATAACACAAGTTCAGAAATACTAATATCATCCTGGGATTAATTTGAATATAAATATGGTCACGCTAAAACCAAAAAATGGGTAGTAACCCCTAGAAACCGCGAACACTGAGCTAAGAACACAGACTTGAGTTTGTAGAGAAGTAAAGACGCATAGAAATGGCATATTAACGGCAAAGTTAAGTTCCAAATAAGAATAATTTCCTATGATGAGATGAGAACTAACTCGAAAGCCAAGCATGCTCCAAGAGTAGTGTAACTAAAAGTGAGTTTAGTATATGACACGAGAAATCATTAGGTGGCACAAACTAGTAAATAAGCAGGCTACTCTTATTAATTCTTTCCACAGGAATATTTGTAACTAAAACCATGTGTTGTAATACAATCCATATATCCGTTGCGATGAAAACAGCCTACCATTTGTGGCAAAGGAAATGACACTACTGGCTCTTAGAAGTAGACACAAAGCGCCTAGAAATAGGTTTATCCTAGAAAATCTATTTTTATGCTGAAATTGCTTTGAAGATACCTAGTAATAAATTCAAATCATTGGCTGACCATTTCCGATCAGATTTATTTTTCTGAAGACTGCGTACTCGGTATTTGTTGCAATATGATTCCATAACAAATAATTGTTTAGTTACGATATGGGCGACAACCAAGACGATATCAGGCTTGTGAATTTGACATCAGTATTCCATTCTGTACCATAGTAATGTTTTCTGGGCATCGGTCTAAAAAATCTATTGAAAATTAAAAAATACGGCTAATGCAGTTCTATTGGAAATGATTTATTCTATGCCCATGCCATAAGCCAGGTTCATTGGTGTGAACTGCTGGCCTGTAGCCAATTTAAAATAAAATCAGAGAATCGATTAAATGGCAAAACCCGGAAATTTATTAAGGTCCACCAGTGTGCGGTATTCCGCACACGAGGAAAAATTGGCTAATGTAATGAATCTCAATATTATCAAGTAATAATAAAGCCGGCAACATTTACCTTTTTTTATTTTTTCCTCATTTTCTCATTTTTTCTCTTTAACTTCCGCCTTCCTCTTTAATTCCTGAGTTTACGATACCTCACACCGGTGGACCTTAAAAAACACCCACATCGGTGATTTTCCTGGGGTTAAGGACGCCTAACTTTTATACTACGTTGACTCAAACTCAATTACGTTTTTGTGCCCTATACGTGTTATGCAGAGTGAAAATATTATGAAACCGTGTGACATATTTGCCTTTATATATCCGTTAATAATTCCCAGTTGGATTAAAACGTAGAGTAGATATTTTCACCATTAGGTTCGAATAAAAGTATCCAGCACGGTGCACAATTGACTTTCCTGAATCAATGATAATCCCTTTTTTGTTGTAGGAAAGTTTTTGTACATTAAGATTCAAAACTTCTAAGTGACAAATGAGTCAATGAACAATAGTTTCAAAGTCGCTGTTAAGTGACATCAAAACACAAAATAAATAAAAATAATAAAATAAATTTGCTAATTGTGCCTAACCATCTGAAAACTGGTTTTATAAAAGAAACAAAATTTATCATCCAAAATGGGGGTGGCTGAATGAAGAATAAGGTTTTCTGGGGCGTCCAAACTTTTGACCCATTAAGAAATAGAGTTTTATGATCATAAATACGACAAGAAAGTTTCATAAGTCTTTAATGCCCGATATATACGGGGAAAGAAAATTTACTGTGAAGGAAACTTTGCAGGTTAAAAGTTTTTCTTTTGTGTTTCAGAAACATTTCTTTCTTCCTTGGTTACACGAAGAAAGTTTATTTTATTAATTTTTAAATCGAGATATTTTTCATGAAAATTCCCGCGTTCAGATTCCCATGTGACATCCACGCGGGAGATGAGTTGAATTTATTTATTTTTCCCCCCACATGTTTTCAACTAGCCCCAACTTCCAAACAAATCTATTTACACGAATTTAAAACCAGATACAGTAAAGTTCGGTTATAGTGACTCCGTAGGGACCGGCAGAATTGGTTCAGTATAGCCGGAATTCATCATATCCGTATAGTGAACGGACTCTACAGTTCAATAATTGTTCATTATATCCAAATATTTTACTTCAAATTCAGTTACGTCGATGTAGAGAAGTACTGGATGATAAAAATGTAGGAAGAGATGACTAATAAGTGTTAAATTGGAAATGGTGGATCACAACTGTCCACAAACAAAAAGGCTTTTCGGTTTGATTCCTGTAAGTTTATTTTCTACTGAATACGGAAATTTGAAAGAAAATAAAAGAATTCATCCAAGCTTTGTTATTTGCCTTAAGAACAATAAAGCATCATGAGTTTAGAAATATTGCTACGCTAATTGGGTTCTACTTTTCGGATCTAGTCTCTTTTGGGTGCAATGACAAAGTGACACGTTCCATGAATTTCTCCCCACCAGATCCAGTTCTTCTAAGCAACAACGAAAATGTTTCGTGGCTGGATTTGACTTTTAAATTGCAGTGTGTTAACTAAAACTCACTTTGAGGTTTCATCATAGTCGTGTGCATAGATTGGTACAGAAGAATATGGAAGAATTCATTGAGAAATTCAGACATATTTCATGCGTGTTCACTATAACCGGACAAAATGATTCTCGGGACCCGTAGGTTTGGTTCACTAAGGCCGGAAGTTCAGTATAGCCGATTTCATTATAGCCGGACTACTTAACACATAAGCTCCCATTTGCTTAGCAGGGACCGGACAGTGTGGTTTGCTATAGCCGTAGTTCTATTATACCAGGAGTCACTATAGCCGAACTTTACTGTATTTCTCAAAAACTTTCATCAAATTAGAACTCGGTCCTATTTGAGGAAAGGGAGAGAAAATTTGCTAGAAAGAGTTTTTTAAGAAAAGTTTCTGATGTGGATACATGGTAAAATTCGACTTTTCACGAAACTTTCCATCTTTGTAGAAAGTTTCTTTCCCCGTGTATATCGGGCATAAAAAGCATAGTGCAGCAAAGCAGATAAGCAAAGAGGGAGGTCGGCTAGTTCTCTGTTGAATAGATACCAGGGGTTATTCCTCGACTTGGTTTTTACTCTCATATTCAGTTAACCACAAATTAGAGTTATGTAATGGCGTAGTGTTAAAAAATAAAGCAGAGAAGCAGAGAGAGAGGTCGGCAGGTTCTCTGTTAAGTGAGATGGAGTAGATATGAAGAACATCAACCATTTCTCGACTTTTAGTCTATTTTGTCAACTAACCATCTCCTCGCCATTACAAAATCCCCTTTTCTGAAACAAAATAATGGTTTTAATTTAATATTCGTAAATATTACAACCACCCTTGGGGATGGGGAAGAGCTATGATGAAAATGAGAAAGAGTGTACCAAAAAAGATTACTCACCTTATCTACTCTCCAACAAAAATAGATGAGCCTACGCTAACTTTGGATAGTCCCAGCCTGGCAAACATTACATAGAAAATTAGCGTACAAAGTTTAAATTTATAATAATCCTTATTAACCTCGAACATCTGGCTTGAAGTACCATAACTGTAAATTTAAGTATTAGTTTCCATGTTTTCAAACTCACTCTATCAACTAGGGCCAATCGTGTAGCTACTATGCCAGCCTAAATGAATCACAAGTTTGGACCCGATGGTTTTTATGTTAAAGTTCTTTCAACCATCATCGTCTCTTTCCTAAAATTTGTCTTCATATCCAATTCGAAAGGTCTCAGTCACCAAAGTCATGCATTTCAATATCAATTCTTAAGGAAACTATGTACCACCTTAATTGAGAATAAGTATTAATCATCTCGGTTATTACAGTAAAGTTCGGCTATAGTGACTCCGGCTATAATAGAACTCCGGCTATAGCAAACCACACTGTCCGGTCCCTGCCAAGCAAATGGGAGATTATGTGTTAAGTAGTCCGGCTATAATGAAATCGGCTATACTGAACTTCCGGCCTTAGTGAACCAAACCTACGGGTCCCGAGTGTCATTATGTCCGGTTATAGTGAAATATGTCTGAATTTCGTAATGAGACCATTTGCTACTACTGTTCCTTATACTTTTATGCCTGCCCATCTATGCACCGGACTTGCATGTTGACCTACGAGTGAGTTTATTAAGTAAATTACTAATTCACAATGTCAAAATCAGGCAAAAAGGGCACTGCGTTGTCCTTAGACGATAAATTCGATATCATTGCTGCACTTGTCTAGCAACACACCTCGCCAAACGTTATGTGAGAAATATAAGATTGGAAACTCTACAATTTCTCTTATTTTGAAATCAAAATCTAAAATTGAAGAAGACTTCCAAAGATTTTGTGGTGTAAGTTAATAATAAAAGTGTTGAAATATAATTAGGTTACATTTAAGCAATTAGCTAAAATTCAAATATCAAATTCTTAGAATATAAAACGCCAACGCCGATGTAACTATCCAAACTTGGATTCTGCGCTCATCAAATGGTCTCAAGCAAATCCCCATTACCCAGTGCTTCTCTAAATCGGCTTAGCTGAATTTATAGTGAAATATTTGGATATAATGAACAATTATTAAATTGAAGTGTCCGTTCACTATACGGATATAATGAACTCCGGCTATACTGAACCAATTTTGCCGGTCCCTACATATTCACTATAACCGAACTTTACTGTATAACTTTGATTTGGCAATTCCCTTGTGTCCAATAATGATGCTTTGCCCTTCATAAATGTCCAGATTAGTGCAATCGGCTTAAGCTCACTTGGATTGTGCTTTATTTAATAAATAATGAGTCAGCAGTTTTCGAATTTAAAGTGAATTCATATGCTGTTAAAAAGCTTTTGTTGAATTATAGTTAGACCAAAGACTAGCCCAATTTTCAAATTATCTTAGCTTGATTTAGATACTGCTCGTTTACATAAATTTAATGTCATATTCAAGACATTGCTAATCTGAATAGAAAATTGTTCTTCACATGTATTATGTTGTGGGGATTTGAGCATAAGACTCAATCCCCACTATTGTACTCATAAATGAGACAGTAGACTCCTTACCTGGCAATGAATGACCAGGAAGGAGAGTTTCGGAGTTGTATTGAGATTGAGGACAGGATTCCACAAATCGGCTCTGTCGCAATCCCTGACTCATTCTCAAAGTGGCGGGTCAACCTCGCCACAATGTCTTGTAGCTTTCAAAAATATGAACACATTTTGTTTTGAGAACCGACAAAAGCTCCTTCATAGTAACTATAATTTACTGAATGGAATCTTCTTTTCGATAATACAATGATTACTCGTATTGTTATCCATTAGTTATCCGTTAGAGTGAATCAAACAAACTTCACTAAACAAATTTAGTCTTCCTCGGGTAATGTAAGGAAATGTTCTGCATGGACTGCAGTTCAGTCCCTAGCATTATAAAGTGCAGATATAAGAATAAAATTTTTGTTTCACAAATTAATAAGCTAAAATCTGATTTAGAATGAGACAATATTGTTTTGAAAGTTATGAAGTATTTGTTATGAATATTATGTTGTTTGTTATAAGTTATGAAGTAATTCACTAGTTACACGATCAGTTATGTTGTGTAATTGATGCAAAAACGACTAATTAAGAAAATTACACTAGGTAACTTGGCTGTAATAAAAAGTCAACTTGGCCGGTTTTTTCACACTAAACAAATGTTTCACAAAAGTATGACTCCAACGTTAAAGCAGACAAAAATCTAAAAACACAACACTACTGGACCAAACGGTCAATTATAGCTTATTGGAAAAGAAATGTTTCGAACATAATTTTGAAACTAGACTGAGCAGTATAGGAAAGGTCATTAACGAAAAGTAATTTCACTACGTCTAATAACTTGTTTCAAACTTTTTGTTGTTACACTAAATAAAACAGTTATGTTTCGCAGTAAATTCTTATAATTTTGAAAAAAAAATTTTTTTTTGTTTGTGGAAAAAATTCAAATTAGAGTTGCATATTTTCTCACGTATTTAAAGGATTTGAGTACATATTTATTTATAAAAATCGGCATTTTTTATCTACATAAAATCCGGAGTTACTAATCAGGTAACTCAGGTAATCAGATTATTAGTTTCAGATATTTGCTTGCATTTTTGATTATGTGGAGTCAATATATTTATACGGTATTGACGACCCACTGAGGCGATCTCGTCGAACCCGTACTGGTGAGTTAATTGAGTTTGGAAGAGCAGAGATGCATCTTCGGTTTTTTTTTTACAAAAAGTTCTGTTTTTTTTCAGCGTTTCATTGTTTTTATGATGGAACTCCAAAAAAATATCTTGCGCAAAAGAATTAGACAATTGATTTTTTCTTTCTGAAGTTTCCAACATATTGACAAATCTTCTAAATAGTAGATAAAAACTAGAATAAAAAAAAATTATCGCCCGAACTGGGGCTCGAACCCAGGACATTTAGGTTAAAAGCCTAACGCTCTACCGACTGAGCTATCCGGGCGGCTGGAGAGCTAAATAATATTAAGTTATATTTAAATGTAGCATTGAAATTCTGTTGTGGTTTGTCACAGCTATAATTTTGATGAATGTAGGGAACCTAAGCTGAATTTACATTTGAATTAAAAAAACAAATGAAACGAAATTTTGTAATCAACTANTGAATGTAGGGAACCTAAGCTGAATTTACATTTGAATTAAAAAAACAAATGAAACGAAATTTTGTAATCAACTATCTTACTAAAAATTTGAAAGGTACCTCAATATGGAGGGATATATGTATCAAAATTATTAAAGAGAAAATAATTAAAAACACTTTTTTTAATTAAAATTTTAATATACATTGGTGTATAAAAAATTTTTGTAATAAAACAATTTAATAAAAAAATTTTAATATACATTGGTGTATAAAAAATTTTTGTAATAAAACAATTTAATAAAAAAATTTAATAAAAAATATTTTAATAAAATTTTAATAAAAAATTTTTAATAAAAAATTTAATAATAATAAAAATTTTAATAAAAAAAATTGTAATAAAAACAATTTAATAATAAAAAAATTTTAATAAAAAATTTTAATAAAAAAATTTTAACAATAAAAATTTCTTATTAAAAACAAATTTTAATAATAAAATTTAATTTAAAAAAAATTGAATTAATAAAAAATTTTAATAAAAAAATTTTATTAATAAAAAATTTTTGTTTGTTGTTGAAGTGTTTATATTGTCACAAAGTTTTTACTCTCAAACAACTGTCAGTGAGTATAAAACTTTGTGAGAATAAAAACTTTTTGAAACTTAAACGACCTTCCAGTGTGGTAAGTAACAGAGCGCTGAAGAGAGGTCTCCCAAAATTTTAATATCTTAATCGATCTCAGATTAATTTCGCAGTGGCATATAATTTCTTAAAATTTTCAAGAATATTGTTAAATTACAATCGTTTGTAGCTCCCAGCTTGCGTATATACATGTGGTTCCAGGGAAATACTAAATTTAGTCGCGGATTAATTGGCCCAAAAAATTTTTGTTTTGAAAATCTCACTAAAATTCCATAGATAGACACATCTCACTTAAAAAATGTTTAAGCAGACATACTATTCCAGAAAAATATCAATTATTTTACCAAGGCAGACTTAAATCACTTACTCTGTGCCAAATACATGTTCGGTTCCAAGAAAATACCGATATTAGTCGCGGATTAATTTTACACTCGTAAATTTTTTGAAAATTTTTGTGCAATATTTTATTGTCGAATTATTTGAAAGTTTGCTAAATTTCAGCCTCTGGCTGTATAGATAAGTTATTTGTGATGTTCGAGAAAATTTTTTTGTTGGCGCCAAATTAATCCACGACTAAATCTAATATTTTTCTGGAACCCTATGTCTGCTTAAACATTTTGTAAGTGAGATGTGTCTATCTATATCGACTCCCACTTAGAAATGATGACTCTTTTTCAACATGCACCAATATAGCACTTATTTTATCTTATTTTGTTTTGTGAAACTCCAGACTCTTATTCAGAGTCAACTCCAAAGTTTAGAAAATCTGTCATGACTCATGAATCCCAGAGGTAGTGACTGACTCAGGCCAAACTGGGACTCATGGAGAAGTGTAATAAAGAATGTGTAGAACGATATTGAAATTCACTCCGGGAATTTTGCCCATCACTGTGTAGTTATATGAAGTAAGAGGTATGCAGTTGGTGGCTAAAAAAATTAGTTCTCAAACAGAGGTATGTTGAATCTGTCCACCCGGTAGATATTTGTTGCTATGAGAAAAAAAATTTAAGCAGGTTAGTAATATACATAATTAGCAAGGACGCCAAAAAGTAGAAAAACCATATTCGCAACGGCGCAACCTCTTTAGCTGAAAGGTCTGACACATAAGATTCGTGAAAATTGGCGTCGATTAATGCAATAAAAAAAAGCAGGAAAAGCATATTTTTCCGGTGAAAGCATAATTGGTCGGAGAAACCTTTACTCAGACCCAAATTTAAATTCAAAAAGTCAACTGGATCCCGCGAGGAGACCCAGCTGACTCTTGAAGCTTCTTGTTCCCTTTCAATTTAATTATGCCCTCCCCATAGGTTAGAGCCTTAAGCTTAATAATAATAAGAAGTAGTAGTAGTTAGTGGGGCTGAACCCCAACATAAAAAATTAATAGAAAAAGTTGTTGTATGTTTTAAGCGTTTTTCGCTCAGTGTGTTTTCAGAAGGAGAATAAATAAGTTCTCTCATCATTTAGAAAAATTTTAAAGTTTTTGATTTTTTAATTTATTTAATTAAAATAATGAAAGTAAAGAGTGTAAGGGCAGGGGTCAGATCCAGNAGCTTAATAATAATAAGAAGTAGTAGTAGTTAGTGGGGCTGAACCCCAACATAAAAAATTAATAGAAAAAGTTGTATGTTTTGAGCGTTTTCCGCTCAGTGTGTTTTCAGAAGGAGAATAAATAAGTTCTCCCATCATTTAGAAAAATTTTAAAGTTTTTGATTTTTTAATTTATTTAATTAAAATAATGAAAGTAAAGAGTGTAAGGGCAGGGGTCAGATCCAAAGTTCAAGGTTGGGATCACCTTTGGAGGTTCATCCCTCAGGAATATAGGGACCTGCTCTCCAACTCTTCACCATCCTCATCTCCAAATCATCAAGATCACACATGGGCGTTTTGGGTACGCCGTACTTTCCGTACCCAATACCTTAAGAAAATATTATTGCCGTATCGTACCCGTACCGTCATCATCTGAAAGCATGCTTTCTAGGGTACTAAAAAAGATTACTCACCCTATACACTTTGGAAATTAACGAAAGAAAGTAATTGTTTAAATTTATTCATTTATTTACGTTGATATTAAAATGCTACATAAGGCAATAATAATAAAAACCTACTTTAATTTACGTTCCTCAAAAATCACCTTAAATTCGGAAGGAAATCTAATAAACGTAAATGGATTACTAACCTTTGTTTCGCCAACAGGCAAAATAATGTCAAAATGTTGAAAAAGGCTAACAAGAAAGAGGAAAACATTATTTTGTGCTAAAGTCTCTCCTAAACATTGGCGTTTGCCAACCGAAAATGGTGCCATTACTGGATGATTCTTGTTGATTCCTTTACCATCTGGAGTGAGAAATCTTTCAGGACGAAAAACATGCGGATCTCCCCAGATTTTTTTGTCATTATGCAGACCATATAAATCGGCAAATACAGCTGTACCTTTCGCTATGGTATAACCGTGCAATTTTATATTTGCCAAAGTGCAATGTGGCACACCCATTGGTACAACTGATGATTTTCGGAGCACTTCCAAAATTATTGCATTAGTATAGACCATTCTAGTAAAGTAAGAAAACAAGTCGTTAATTTCATATTTAAAATTGAAACTGTTAAAGAAACTTACAAATTTCTATCCTCTAAGCTGGGAAGTCGGGAGCGCCCAACAACACTATCAATTTCGTCTTGAAATTTTTTTTGAATTTTTGGATTTTGAGATAAATATAGAAGACTCCAATTCAATGTGGCACTAAATATTAAAAAAAAATTGAAAAAAAATAAGTTATAATATAATAAATAAGTAAAATAATAAAAATAAGATAGTAAGCGGAAAGTTGAAACAGACTACGAAGATTACCACACACCTTGTAGTTTCTGTTGCTGCTGCAAATATGTTGAGTGTCCCGACCATTAAATTTTCCTCTGTAGACAAACAAGTAACAGTTAATAGTTAATAGTAACAGTTAATAGTTAACAGTTAACAGTTAATAGTTAATAGTTAATAGTTAGTTAACAGTTAACTCCGTTTGCCAGAAAATGCATATGCAGTTAAAAAAAATTTCGCACATGTTACTTCTGGTATGCCATTTTTTTGCAAATTTTTGGCAAACAGAGTGTTAATATCAAGAAAATTGAGTATCACTACAATGTAAGCGTTTATTATAAGTGTGCGCTATATAAACGACTTTTCTTTGAGAAATTCTAACGTAAATAAGAAATTACTGAAAACTTATCGACCAACATTCTTTCACACATTCATTACAACTTACAAAATCTGTTCAGAGTATGTTGAAAACATTATTCAAACTCATGTCAAAATTTTGTGAAAGTTTTAAACCTTATACAGAATTGAGTGTGACTTTATAAAACTAAAATGAACACTTACCACCAGCATTTCCGTAAAATGAGCTCCCGGTATCAGTCGATTTTTTAATTTCGTTGATGAAAACATCCATATAGTCACGAAAGTTTTCTTCCTGGAATGTATTTTTGTGATTTTGAATTTCTTCCTTTATAAATATCTGTGCGTCCGAGAGGTTTGTTTTGAATTGCTTCCATCCAGTGAGATCTGGCGCAAGATTTACCAACCAATCCATTGCAAATGCGGGATTAGTTGTTGACGTGCTGACGCTATGTTTAAGAAAAAATTGCCACATGTTATAATGTTGTGAAATATAAGCGATTTAGAATTTCATACACTTTCAACGTTCGTATGACGTCCTGAAGAATTGTACTCTCGAGATTATATCTTTGGCCAGAGATGATATGCCAAAGGGAACTAATGACTGACATATTGAACCGATTAGTTGTTGAAATTGGATGGCCAACTTCCTTCTTAAAACTTTCAATAAGATCAAGAATATCCTCGTGAGCCATAGATTCCATGGATTTCTTTCCGAATCCAAAATTTCTCAAATGCCGAACAGCGAATCGACGTTGCGCTTCCCATTGAGCACCTTCAGATGCTGTCAGACCTGTTCATAAATTGTAATTCGTATTTTTACAAAATCGACTTTATTTTCTAAAATATAGTACTAATTTCAATTTAAATGGAAAATGATATTCCAGGCCTACCATAGTTCTAAATTTTTCCATACACAAATAATGGGCCAATTCCCGTAATTGTATAGAGCGCCTGATAGTATTAAGACTCATAGTACTTTGAGATTATAGAAAATTTACGGGAACGAAAATGATAGAAAAGTTGTGCTAGAATTAACAGCTGTCTATTCCTCACCGAAATGTGTAAGGAAGATTATCAAGGGGACAACTAGCCTGTGTTCATAAAGTCACTACACAGTTGAGAAAATGTGTTCCCATCCCCACAACTCCTCTCAAACAGAATTTGTTTCTCTTGAGTTTGAGTGGAGAGGATTGAATTGAGGGACTATGACATTTATACATGCCTCTGAGTAGATTAGAACTAGTGGGAGCCTCATAGTTTTTCAACCAATCAGAGACCTCCAAAATGAGTCACGTTTCATAGTTGTATTAATCTCATAGTTTCATAGTCCTACAGTACTATGAAGCGTTCTATACAATTGCGGGAATTGGCCCAATATATTAAAATTTTTATTCTATTTCTTACAATTAGGTAAAATAAAATTAAGTAGCTAATTAAAAATCCAAGCTGCTTGCCTTTTTTATGATTCTAGTTGACACTTGAAAAACTGATAATAATTTTTTGCTAGGTATCTCCAATTCAAAATTCACGACAAAACGATTCAATTCTTTTATAATTTCGGATTTACTGAATTATGCCTTATTTTAGCCAGAAAACCCAGGATGCATGGAGACTATGTTTGGCTGCTTTAGCTTTTATGGATCAGTTACACCGAGTATTTGGCATGGGAGATTTTTGGAAGAGTTATATTGGAAATAAAAATTCCTTTTAGAATAATGTTTAATTGCTCTGACGACGACGGGTTGCAGAAACTTCCCAAAAATCTCCCATGCCAAATAGCCGGATTAACCGACCTTATAAATTGAAGTGACAACAAACAATCTTCAACGATTCAAGCAATCAACAAAGAAAATTTTAGAAAAATTTCATCTGTGCTTCAAATCTTTGAAAATTCTTTTAAAGTTGTTTTAACTTAGAAAAGTTTAAGAAATTTTATACTTTTAACAACTTAAGAAATTGGAACATTTTATCAAATAATTTTCCATTATAAACCAAAGTGTGCCAAAGTCTTCATTTCTATTTTGTAACTCGGAAAAGATTCTGTTCTGAATTATTCTAAACTAAAATATACTTTTTCCATTGTGGAATTTTTCACCTCAAACAATGCAGCTTTTAAGTATTCATTGAAAAATAAAATAACTTGCCCTCGTGCATAAGCCATTTGAAACAAATTGGGGCTCAATTAAAAAAAAAAGTATATAGTTTAGGTTTTAAGTAAAGTATCACATGACTCACATTATAGCCTGAGTCAGAGTCGTTGACTCACTGAGTCGACTCTCTGACTCTTTAGGTTTAGTGAGTCAGAGTCAAAGGTCAAATTTTTTAGGAGTCGACTCACTCTTTTGGGTTTTTAGCCTGTGAGTCAGTATCAATGACTCATGAATCAAAGAGTGACTCTAGAGTCAGAAGACAATTTTTTTGAATTAATTAAAACAAATTGCTTACTCGTCTAATTATTGCTTTCTTATTAACTATATTAATTAAGTTCACTTATGTGCAATAATTGCACAGGTAATGAGGTTTATTATTAACCTCGACAACTGTAAAATGTTGTACTAAACCTTTTTGATTCACTGGATTAGTTGATTGAGATCCGCATTTCGTTTCTGCTTCAAGAAGTTCAAATACAATTACTTCCTGATGAATTAATACACGCCTTATATTAATGTCTGATGTAATTTCATGAGACGGAATGGAATGTTATTGGCATGGGTTATAAAGAGTTAACTCTTTTCCTGAAGAATCGACTCAGAGACAGACATCAATACTAAAGAGTCAGTGTCAACGACTCTCTTACTCTTTTGGTTTTAGTGAGTCAGAGTCAGAGTCAGAGTCAAACTCAAAAATATTGTGAGTCGACTCCTGAGTCAGAGCCATGCGATATTCTAGTTTTAAAGTATTTTTCTCACCTCTCTTTTCTTTTCCTGCGACTGCAAGGGTTACAGGTATATATGGCCGAGCAGTGAGTTCATTCATGTTAAAAGCTTCTTTGATTAGATTAAAGTCATGAATAATAACAGTTCTGAAATTTAATTACGAAGCGTTTGTTAGTTTAATCCTTTGCACAAAATTAAACAGCTTATAAAACGAATAACCTTTGTGCACCCAATCTAAAACTGAATATTTTGCCATATGTCTCACTCCATTCTTGCATCTTGTCAAAGAACGTGGATTTGATAAAGTAGGGATAGATTCCAACGACTGGAAATACAAATGGACCTGCAAACCAAAAAAGAAAATTCCATTTTTGAACTCTAATTGCATTTAAATGATTAACAACAACAAAATTTATTAATCCATACCAGGTGGAGAGTTTTTTGGACGACTCAGTTTGTCAAATAGCCATAGGAAAGCTAAGATAACTGCGAAACCGATAGCCAAAATGGTTATTGACATAATTCTAACGATCTTCGATTAACTCTTGTCGAACAATTGACTAGTGTTCCAGTAGTGAGTGGAATAGTTTGGTCTAAGTTGGTTTTATACATATTTGTTGACGTAATTATTACTGTTAGGTCCTGAAGAGGAAAATTCCAGTTTAGTTTGTTTTCATTTTATTTTTTAATTACAGTTTAGTTAAGTTCAATATAATCAGTTATGCATTTAATTAAAGTTCAGTTCAGTTCAGTTTAACTTTTTAATTCTTCCAAACATTCTGTTCAGCTTACTTAAAAACCTGGTTTCTAAAAAAAACTCCAGTTTAAGGTTTCAGGTGATTCCAGTTCGGCTATACAAGCATTCTTTCAAAACACAATGACTTTAGGTGACTTTCAGTTCCGTTAAGTTTTCTTGACATCTAGTTCACTTTATACCTTTCAGGATGGGTCAGTATTGCCTTTACCTAAACAGACTTCTAATTCAGTACTACATTATATAGTTTGGAAATCTTTTCAGTTCAGTTTCGTATTTCTTTAATGAAATCATTTTTGTGTAAGTTGAGTTTAGTTCAACGAAAATAATAAGAATTTCCAACCCAATCCTATGTCGTTTGCTGGAGAAAGCTTACTTTAAAAGTTTGTGTCAAATCTGCCTCGAAAACCAAATTCTTTTTCATGAGAAAGTATTAAATCTGCCTCGATAACCAAATTCTTTTTCATGAGAAAGTATTAACTATTTCCGACAATACATTCAAGAACAGAGTGTCATAAGAAGAATCATCATTAGAAGAATATATATGATTTTTTTAAATTGGAATTTTGGATGCTCTTTTTAAACGTCAGTCTCTTAGTAAGCATATCGTCTCAAAAGAATATTCAAATATTTACATTTCAAAAAATACAAACTTCTGCTCTGGTGATCAAAGGCTTAATTTTTCCGAAGTTGCATTCCACACTTTACTTTATAAAAAATTTATTTTATTTGTGCTGATTTCTGCCAAATTTGTAAGCAACTGCTTTCTCCAGCAAAGGCCCAACCCCAAAAGTAGCTTTTGTGCCTTACAAAATAAGGTCTTTTTAATATTAAATTAACTCCGTCATAGAAGTCAATTCCTATTTTTTCTTGGAAATGCGTAATTGATGTAAGTATCGTAAGTGTTGAGTGGAATGCCAGGTTCATCCATTTGATTTATGAGGATCTCAATTGTCGATTATCTTAAAACTTGTGGAAATTAGTATTTTACTAACACTAAAACTCTATCAAAAATTTCATTATCAATTAAATTTTACTCAATTCTTAGCTCTCCCACTATTTCTCAACGTATAATTGATTTTTGGGAAGCTACAGTAATTCATTACTAGACTGTTACACTGGGATGTGAAAATTTGATAACTATAGTGGGATTGGGATGCTACAATGTGAAATTTGAGCTGTTATATTACAACCGGTATTCGCTTGCTGCTTTAGGATAGGTGGTCTGTTCTTGTTCCGAACCGAAAGCTTATCGTAAACATCCAGTCTTCCAAAATATTAGAAAACTGTACCGAGTTGGGGTGAGTTACAAAACATGAGTTTACGAAAAAGAACCGAATCAAGAGAGAGTCGGAATATATTAGAAAATCGACCCCAAAGGGATTTGAAATACTGGGAAACCGAACCGAACCGGACTGCAACTGGGTCGGCTGCGTTACTTTCCATAAAAGTAACGTTAATCTGTCGTTGGTGATTAATAAAGCTTTCACAATATAAGATTATATTAATCGTATTATTTAGGTGGAGTCATATGATGATATGCTCTGTGCTGATGTTTCGTTAAAAATTTCATTGATAAAGATTTCAAGTATTGATTTCGATGTAAAATCATATGATTTAATTCATTCATGAGGGGCAGTGTAACAATGAAGTCACTGTACTAGCAACGTAAACTCAAATTCGAAATTTTATGTTTCCCAAATTTAAATATTAAATTGTATAATGTTATGATGATTACGCATCATTAATTTTAGGCAATAATAACCTCGAATTCTAATCTTTTAGAATTAAATGCTGGCAAAATGTATCCAGCATGAAAATGATCATTTTTTGATCAACCCACCTCTAAACCAATAGTGTTAATACTAAAATACATTGATACATAGCTGACATCAAATGATCACATTTCTATGAAATTATTACCGCTATGTCAATACCGAATTATCGGAAGTGAAATTACAAACTTCAAAAATTTGGTCCTCTAATGGTATGAATGAACTGGAACATAGCAGCAATCACACATAAACAAACTTTTTTGAAATAATTACCGCTATGCCAATATAGAATTATCGGAAGCGGAACTACAAATTTTCAAAATTTGCTATGGAATGTTAAAAATATATTGGTACCTAGCTGCCACCACATAAAATCATTTCTTTAAAATTATTACTGCTATGCCAATACCGAATTACTTAGAGCAGAATAACAAACCTTCAAATTTGCTATTATAATGTTATTTGAAATGAATGCGTTTGCTTGATGGCAGCTACGCACAAATACATTCATAACATTAAATTAATAAATTTTTATGTTTCGAATTCCGTCCGGTAATTAAATTCATGTAGCTGGAGTTTGTAATCACCATAATGCTTAATTAAATCACTAATAAAAATTTAATATTTTAATATCCGAAATAAATTTAATGTGATTAAGCTTGTGTAAGTCTTCTAAATATTGACGCAATTAATGGATCTCTATCTCATATTTTTATGATGTTACCCTAACTCTGCTCATACAATTGCAAATTTGTTTTGCTTCTCTGATTAAACTAGGATAATTTGTACTTATTATCTGATCAATTGTTTTCAGTTTTGAGAAACGCAATAACAATTAAATAAAAACTAATTGCATGGATTTACCAAAACATTTGTATAATGGTCCAATTCCCGCAATTGCATAGAACGCTTCATAGAACTGTCAGACTATCAGACTATCGGATTAATATAACTATGAAGCGTGACTCGTTTCGGCAGTTTCTGATTGGTTGCAAAAAAATATGGGCTCCCGCTAGTTCTAATCAACTCAAAGGCATGTATGAATGTTATAGTCCCTCAATGCAATCCTCTCCACTCAAAGTCAACAGAAACAAATTCTGTTTGAGAGGAGTTGTGGGGATGGGAGCACATTTTCTCAACTGTGTAGTGACTTTATGAACACAGAGTAGTTGTCCCCTTGTTAATCTTCCTTACACATTTCGGTTAGGAATAGCAACGCAGTTAATTCGATCACAACTTTTCTATCATTTTCGTTCCCGTAAATTTTCTATAATCTGAAAGTACTGTGGTGGATGAGGTCCTAATTAAGGTCTCGAAAGATGATTGAGGGTTGCAGGTCGCTGTAGCCCTGGGGAGTGAGGTAGTCGGGTCACTAGGTCACTGATTTTTAAATTTAACTTTTATTTAAAAATCAATAAATAATGGGCCAATTCCCGTAATTGTATAGAGCGCCTGATAGTATCAAGGTTCATAGTACTTTGAGATTATAGAAAATTTACGGGAACGAAAATATTAGAAAAGTTGTGATGGAATTAACAGCTGTCTATTATTAACCGAAATGTGTAAGGAAGATTGTCAAGGGGACAACTAGCCTGTGTTCATAAAGTCACTACAGAGTTTAGAAAATGTGTTCCCATCCCCACAACTCCTCTCAAACCGAATTTGTTTCTCTTGAGTTTGAGTGGAGAGGATTGAATTGAGGGACTATGACATTTATACATGCCTCTGAGTTGATTAGAACTAGTGGGAGCCTCATAGTTTTTTCAACCAATCAGAGACCTCCAAAATGAGTCACGTTTCATAGTTGTATTAATCTCATAGTTTCATAGTCCTACAGTACTATGATGCGTTCTATACAATTGCGGGAATTGGGCCATTATTTTTTATCATCAATTGAGTTTATCTCAAGTACAAAGGTAAACTCAAAACCCAGCAGTTCATTTCAGATCTGCGAAAGTGATACAAGTATATTAATATGTTTCTGTGGATTCTAACAATTATTGCGAGTTTAATTTTACTTTTTTATCTCTTATTCAGATTTATTGAAGGCAATCAAGACTTTTGGACCAAGCAAGGTATCTCATATGTCCATGGCAGCCAAATTTTTAGCAATTGGGATAGGTACACATTTCGTATCCCATTCCAAGAAGTGGATAACGAAATGTACAAATTCCTCAAAAATGAGACGGATTTAAAAATAGGTGGAACCACTTTGTTCCGACATCCTATGCTCTTTATTTTGGATTTGGACCTAGTCAAGAATATCCTTGTAAAAGATTTTGACCACTTCATCAACAGAAGGGGCATAGATATCTCAGATTCTAAATTTAATACCATGTTATTCAATATGATGAATCAAGATTGGAAGGATTTGAGAGCCACTATGACCCCAACATTTACAACAAGCAAAATCAGAAGAATGTTCGGAGTGTTTGTCGAAAGTAGTGAAAAAATGGTTAACTTTCTTGAATCAGAGCTAAAAAAGAGTTCGGATTCGCAGTTAGAACTCCGTGGAGTTTGTGGCCGGTACACAATGGACGTCATTGCGTCTGCGGCTTTTGGAGTGGATAGTCAAAACTTTGAAAATGAAAACTCACCGTTTGCAGTGAATGGGCGGAAGCTTCAAGATACCCTCAGTATAACTCTCATGCTTAAATTCATGGTGATGATGTTGTTCCCAAAAATTGCAAAATATTTCAATTTGGGTGTCTTCAATATCGATGCTATTAACTTTCTCGAGTCGGTGGTGAAAGATTCAATCCAGAGGAGAAAAGAATTAGGCGAAGAACGAAACGATTTTCTTCAACTTATGTTGGAAGCTCAGAATGAGACTATTGAGCTGTCACCACAAGAGGATACCCTTGACCAATATGACAAAGATGCTCAATTGGATGATTCAAAGAAAGTTCAGAAGATGAAACTAACGGATGAGCTCCTTATTGCTCAGTGCAATATCTTTTTCATTGCTGGATTTGATACTACTGAATCTCTACTAATGTGGGCTTGTTATGAACTATCCTTAAATCCAGATGTTCAAGAGAAACTTTACAAGGAACTCCTTCTCGTAACCAATGAGAGCAAAGAGAATCTTACTTATGATAGTGTCAACAATCTTGAGTATTTGGATATGATTGTCTCAGGTAAATTGCAAACATTTCTTTATTCATGAATTTAAGTAAAAATAATTGAACGTTGTGTTACACATCAGAAACATTACGGAAATATCCAGCAGCTATTAGATCAGAAAGGAAATGTAATAAAGACTACAAAATTCCGAACGATGACTATGTGATCAAGAAAGATACCCATATTATTGTCCCAACTTATGCAATACATCATGATCCTACAATTTATCCAGATCCAGAAAAATTTGATCCGGAACGATTCAATACTGACAACAAAGCGAGCCGTCATCCTTATGCATATTTGCCGTTTGGCCTGGGTCCAAGATCATGCATTGCTATGCGCTTTGCTCTGATGGAAGGCAAGGCGGCTGTGGCTCACTTGGTACTCAATTTCAAATTCTCTCCAGGCGCGAAAACACAAATTCCGATGAAGTATTCAACGAAGGGAGCTCTCAAACCTGAAAATGGAATGTGGTTGAAATTGGAATCTAGAAACTAGTTAAAATTTGTATTATGCATTATTTTCTATCCAGAGTATTGTATGGTAAATGGAAATCGAGACAAACTCCCAACATTTAGAGAGTCAGAGTCATGACTCTCAGAGTCAATGACTCTGACTCTGGCCAAACTGGGAGTCATGGAGAACACTAGCCATTGGAAATGAAAATAAAAGCAGTAATTACTACAATGACATAAAAATTTGGCAAAGAAATTGGAAGAATGTAATATGAAATATCGGAACAACTATTTAATTTTAGAACATTCCATTACCACTATTACACCCTGACAATTAGTGTTCTCCATGACTCCGACTCCGGAGTCGGAGTCGGAGTCGACTCCTTGACTCCGACTCCGGAGTAACCTCGTGGTTTGCTATGGAGTCGGAGTCGATGACTCCGGAGCAGGCATGTGCAAACAAGGAGTCGGAGTCAATGACTCCGGAGTCGACTCCACACAATTGGAGTCAGCTCCAAAAAAATGTTGCGCAGAACTCATATAGCATTACATCACAAACGGAATACACTTATGTCAGTGAGTCATGATACACTAATTATTGCAGCTCTGCTGCTATATATAGGGGTCGCTTTAATTAACAACTCTGCTGCTTAATANCATGATACACTAATTATTGCAGCTCTGCTGCTATATATAGGGGTCGCTTTAATTAACAACTCTGCTGCTTAATATAGTGTAGCTGCAATAGACATATGCTTTGCTCCTACTTTTAGGAGCATTTTAAAATTTAAATATTTTAAATAATGGAGGCATGCCGACGAATAATCCCTCAACTCAAAATTAGAAATTGTTTACTAATTTTTAAGACTAATACGTAAACAAGAGCCGGGACAAATGTCGGCAAGTCTTTCACAAATTAGTGTTAATTCATTGACGTCTCTCATGATAACTTCCTAACTTAATTTACTTTTTTTTAGAGACTTTTGTCCTTAATTTGCCAACTTTTAGATTAATGTTGATTTTTTTTTTAAATGGAATTTCCTTGACAACTGCCCCACCTCCACACAAAAAGAACCATGTGCATAATATGTATTTGCGAAATCTAAGTAAATGTGAATTTTGACTCCGGAGTCGACTCCGGAGTGAGTGCTCCGAATCCGGAGTCACTCCTTATTTTCAAGGAGTCGGAGTCAGTGACTCCAGAGCCACTCCAAAATTTTCTTGGAGTCGAAGTCAGTGACTCCGGAGTCAGTGACTCCGACTCCGGCTAAACCCGGAGTCATGGAGAACACTACTGACAATATTTGTTTTTGAACTCGAATAAAAACAAAAATATACTCATTTGAATCTTCATAATCATGGGTACATGGAGAAAGCTTTAATTCTAAAAAAAAAANAAAAACAAAAATATACTCATTTGAATCTTCATAATCATGGGTACATGGAGAAAGCTTTAATTCTAAAAAAAAAACCGTGTAGAAAATTGTTTAGTACCCATGTTTCTGCCTCTCAGTGTAGTAGATAGTCATAGTTANAAAAAAAAACCGTGTAGAAAATTGTTTAGTACCCATGTTTCTGCCTCTCAGTGTAGTAGATAGTCATAGTTAAACCTTATATATCGTGTATCATGTGTGAATATATGATTATTTATGATTATAAATGGTAGACATCTGGATATACTACCAACAATCCGATTTCTTTGGTTAAAGGATTTAACTTTTGTCTCATGTCAATCAGAAAGCAGTGACTCAATAAAATGTGATCACCAGTCTTACAAACTTTTTCGCCGAGATATAGGCGGAAATTTATAAACAACATTGGGAAGTAGGATGAGATGACAAACAAAAATTCAGCTTCTATAAATAATAAAACAGATATTAAGTGTTTTATTGAAGNGAAGTAGGATGAGATGACAAACAAAAATTCAGCTTCTATAAATAATAAAACAGATATTAAGTGTTTTATTGAAGGTTGAAATTTTACGTTGTAGTTATAAAGTATCAATCCTTTAGTACTCAGTGTGAGAAGATCATTCTAAAATTACATTTATCAAAAACAATAAGACTTGTTCCTATAATCGTCGAGGATGTACCAAAGTTTAATATTTTGGTATTAATTTTTTATATTTATAACCTCCTCACTTTTTCCAAAAATTTTTATAGATTACTAGATACGTGACCACAATTTATGGCATCGCTGCTTCTTCCCACAAAGACCATAGGCTAAATGTCTCNTAGATTACTAGATACGTGACCACAATTTATGGCATCGCTGCTTCTTCCCACAAAGACCATAGGCTAAATGTCTCTCCGTTGGTCCCAACAAATACTGTCTGAGTGCATTATGCTTTTCAGTGGGGATTTTCAGTTATTAATTTTCATTTTTCTTACCGATTTAAATGAATTTAATGATTTTTAGGTATCTTTATCAAACTACAACAGCAAGTNAATTTTCATTTTTCTTACCGATTTAAATGAATTTAATGATTTTTAGGTATCTTTATCAAACTACAACAGCAAGTGGTTACACATGATATCTCGAATATTAGGATTTAGGTAAGTAATACAAAAACTGCCTGAGATGGCTTACTATTGGAACTTTTGCATGAGCGTAAGTAATACCAACAACTTTTGATGAGTTCACATTCGTCGGAGTAAGACAACTTTTTGGAGAACATATTTTGCTTTAATATTAACATACCTTGAATTTTTTATCACATGAGCATCAGCTACACCAATTAAGAATGGATTGTGTTGTNCTTTAATATTAACATACCTTGAATTTTTTATCACATGAGCATCAGCTACACCAATTAAGAATGGATTGTGTTGTGGTGGTATCAATTGTATTGTTTCAGTTCCTTCTTCGTGAATTCCAGCATAGAGTAATACTGTATTTCTATTAGCCTGTTTCACAATTTAGCCAAAAGAAATATTATTATTATTTATTATTTNATAGAGTAATACTGTATTTCTATTAGCCTGTTTCACAATTTAGCCAAAAGAAATATTATTATTATTTATTATTTCAAAGACATAAACACACTTTTCTGTCTATGGGAAGAATATTGCGTAGGAATTGAAACTATGAACTATGCCTATTCTCACGTTACGTGATTCTCTTAGGAAAGTCCGCCAAGTTTGTATAAAGAGTGTAGTTTTGTATGAAAAATTTTGTTGATAGTTTGAACTAACCTCGGGAAATATAGATGCAACAGATTTGGAATAATTTTTTATAAATTTAATTAATTTTTTATCTTTCGCTAAGTGCTTCTCTACAAGAAAAGCATAGAAGGAAATTCACATATATTTTCATTGCAATGAATTTGCAAACTTAACAGTTATGCTTAAGAATATAACAACTCGGGAACAAATAAATTTTTGAGCTGTCGTCTACTGAATTGTGATTTACCATAAAATATTACACATTTTTTTACGTTTGAAATAAGTTCCGTGATGTATAATAACATATATATATTATAAGTAACAAATTATATAACTTATATACTTATATTTACTTATGTCATAAATATTTAAAAAACNATATATATATTATAAGTAACAAATTATATAACTTATATACTTATATTTACTTATGTCATAAATATTTAAAAAACAAACAAATTAACCTCGAGGAAGTAGCAGAATTTCACTTATTCTACTGATTGTTTCGTAAGCCATAAATCAATTAAATCATTTGTAAAAANGAGGAAGTAGCAGAATTTCACTTATTCTACTGATTGTTTCGTAAGCCATAAATCAATTAAATCATTTGTAAAAACTTGACTGTATAAATTATTTGTATAACTTATATATGTAATATTGCAATTCACTTGATGGACATGCCTAGTTGACATTTCCTTGAGCATAGACAAGACAATATTTATTGTCAAAGAAATATACATAATGTACCACACACAGAATGTTAGTTAACCGTGCAGGTGTATTCTACGTTCAATTTCCATCAATTGGNAATACATAATGTACCACACACAGAATGTTAGTTAACCGTGCAGGTGTATTCTACGTTCAATTTCCATCAATTGGTATTTAGTTTATCTAATTCTCAATGGAGAGGAATCAAAAAATTTCAACCTTTTTCACACTTATATTTTGAATATATCTTAGATTCGTTTTCATCAGGACTCTGGTTCTCATTACTAACGACAACCTATTTATTAATCAATACTTGATCCTGACTTCTTTGTGGTATAGAGGTATTTATGACTCAATAAGCATATTGGACTTATATTCTTTATTATTTCTCATTTACGTTCACCATTGTTTAAATTATTTTCAGATTTTACTACCCAATTTTACATAACTTGCATCACATGACTCCGATTATCTCAGAGTCTNTTTAAATTATTTTCAGATTTTACTACCCAATTTTACATAACTTGCATCACATGACTCCGATTATCTCAGAGTCTACCCGCAAAAATGAAGGAGTTAGAGTAGTGATGCAGATAGTCGACTACAAAAGTTTAGAATCGAAAAAACAATTTTCTTTATAAATTACAGCTCTTGTACTCCTGCCAGATTTTTAGTGTAGCTCAGGAATGGCAGCGATCCATATAGCTAACCACAGCATATCGTTTAACAAAAATGACAAATTGGAAAAATGTGTCATCGGGAGACAATCGGTTGGCATATCCTTTAATCGGTAATAATTTTTCTGGAATTAATGACAAGAGTTATCAGTTTTCAAGAATTATATTTTTGTGAAGTGTAACTCGTTACTCTCCTAAGTTGAACAGTAAAATCGGCATATAGAAAATAGCAGGAACTCATTAAAAAGCATATATTGAAATCGATTCGAGTGTTCTAGTTCTGCTTCCTCATTTAGTTGCACCTATTTTTGACAAACTACCGGAAGGTTTTTTTCGTGGCGCAAAAATTTTATCTTACTTTTGTGTTCTTGAATTAGCTTGGCTCTCGCTGCTCATACACATCCAATGGTCGGGCACAAAAAGACTAAGGCGAGGGCGAAGGTGCGACAGAAATCTTTTGAGTTCTGCTCTCAATGTTTTTTACTAATAGGCTCCCAAAACCTTTCTTTCGGACTAGTCTGCGCAAAACTGTGTAAATTTTGTTTAAAATTTCAAATTCCTTGAANCTCCCAAAACCTTTCTTTCGGACTAGTCTGCGCAAAACTGTGTAAATTTTGTTTAAAATTTCAAATTCCTTGAATGAATAAAGATGAGCGAAAACGGAATCGAGAAATCAACCTTTATGGAGGCAGAGTTGGAGTTTAGCCGCGCAAAACATTTTTGAAGATCAGAGTTAGCACGATGCGCAACAAAAAATTAACTTGGGAACCCAATAAATATTTCCGTACGTGAGGATTCGAAACATAATCTTTANCGATGCGCAACAAAAAATTAACTTGGGAACCCAATAAATATTTCCGTACGTGAGGATTCGAAACATAATCTTTATACCCTGAAGCAATCCAAGACAAAAGATTTCAAGAACTAGAGTTAAAGCGGAGCCCGAAGAAGGTTTTAGAAAGCTAGGAGTAAAAAACATTGAGAGCGGAATCAAAAGAAAAGACACCGTGAAAGTGGGAGCGNAAGGTTTTAGAAAGCTAGGAGTAAAAAACATTGAGAGCGGAATCAAAAGAAAAGACAGCGTGAAAGTGGGAGCGAAATCAGAAAAAACGCCGACCATTGGGTGTGTATGAGCAGTGAGAGCCCAGTTGACTCAACAACACAAGAGTAGGATAAAATTTTTGCCCCACAAAAAAAACCTTCCGGTATAATAATGTGAATAGCATTGAACGTACTTTCACTCCTCTCTACCCTCTTTTTGGNACAAAAAAAACCTTCCGGTATAATAATGTGAATAGCATTGAACGTACTTTCACTCCTCTCTACCCTCTTTTTGGCTCAATAATGTTTATGGCGTTCGATTTTTCTATTTTCCTATTTTTTCTCTGGAAACCATGGGTAATACTATCAAGTAAAATGCCCGGTTTAGTCCAGAAAGAATTTTATTGCCTAAAGATGACTGTTTATTCGACCTTACGTTTTGTCTTGGTGAGATGCTGAACACCCCAGTTAAAGCATGATTAGTGCTCCAATTTCGCTCAAATGAGCATTTATAAAAAAGTACGTGTTGCAACTCATGGCCATAACTTATTTTATTTATTTTAGTTCTTACCGATGCCGTGTTGGAAAAGTTGGGAAGAGAATCGACTTTNCTACTTTCTTTGGTTTGCAATTTTCATAAAGAAATTCGATTTTCTGTTCATTTATTTCAATATCATTAATCACTATACAACGTTGCTTAACTTGATCCTTGAAATGAAATTCAAAATCTCCTCTCGGCTTGCCATTCAAACCTAACAATTTACAACACAATATTAGGAGTGTTATTTATATTATAGTGTTTGAATTCCGATTTGGTGATTAGAAATTAGAAACCGTCTTACTATCACAGATCGTACCTAATTATATATGCCATATGCCATATTATTTAAGAATGATATATATTATATATATAAAATGGTTCTCCCTTAATGAATGCAAAAAGCCTTTTTTATATTCAATAAAAATGATTAGGAACATGTTGAAGCAGCGGGCATGAGAATGAAGAGGTCGAAAACTATAATGTGATGTGAAAGGATTTGCAAAGGTAACGGAATAGGGAAAATTATTAACCAAGGTATTAACCCATATGATCACCCATATGTACACTAGAACGAAGGTTAGACGGAGCCAATCATTCGTCATACCTAAAATTCTAAATTTTTGCTAACCATTTTATTCATTATAGTCATCGGCAATCTTTAAATAAATGTTCGAAAGTTGGGTTCGCAACTTGTATTGTAATATCGTCTGATCACAGATTTATTAGCCAGTGTGTTATAGACATCCATAATTAATAAATGACTTAGATAATTGCTGTAGAATTGTGGATGTTCAAGGCTAACTAAACCCATGAGCTGTATCCGTTCAAAACTTGATTCAGAGTAAAACATTTCATTTTTGCATTTTTATAATAGCATAAAATAGCATAATTCAAAATATTTTCGCACCATTTCTTAATGATATTAGCTAAAGTCTAAACGGCTTCAACAACATGTGGGCTTGAGTAAGGTATCTCAAGTCTAAAAAATTGAGTCAGCGGTGATAAGCCCGTCAGCGTTCCCTGAGAACTGAAGCACTGTCNCCAAACGGCTTCAACAACATGTGGGCTTGAGTAAGGTATCTCAAGTCTAAAAAATTGAGTCAGCGGTGATAAGCCCGTCACCCTGAGAACTGAAGCACTGTCTGTAATTTTTGTCTCAAGCGCTTAATAAGCACTTTTGGAAACATTAGTGAAATATTTGNTCTAAACGGCTTCAACAACATGTGGGCTTGAGTAAGGTATCTCAAGTCTAAAAAATTGAGTCAGCGGTGATAAGCCCGTCAGCGTTCCCTGAGAACTGAAGCACTGTCTGTAATTTTTGTCTCAAGCGCTTAATAAGCACTTTTGGAAACATTAGTGAAATATTAGATCACCTTAGCTTGTTACTACTTTTGTCATTATTCGCTCACCTATCGCTTTCTATTGTCTTATTGATTTCTCNAGATCACCTTAGCTTGTTACTACTTTTGTCATTATTCGCTCACCTATCGCTTTCTATTGTCTTATTGATTTCTCTTACCTTCCACTGTTAATGTACCCTAAATTTAAAAATGTATGACCGCTTTTTGAAAATAATAGTTCAACAAGAAGACTATTGTTCAAACTCAATTCAAAGTTAAAATAAAACTATTAGGAATTTCATGGTCCATATCCACGAACAATAACAGGAACTTCTACAGTCAATCAATGTATGATTTGAAAAGGTTCGAACTTAGTGTCACCACAGAATGGGAATTTCTGTAGCTAAAAAGTAACAAACATTTGGTTTCAAAATTTTTCCATGTTCCAATAGAATGAAACACGATATAGTTGTTAAATTCATGACGTTCATGTCATCGTAATTTTAAATTCATTATCATAATAAATCTTCTATTGAGCTTACTGACCGTTGTCCACCTCAGTGGTGTTCAAAAGTCCTGCTAGTGTCTACGCTTTACAGTGAGATAAACAACATGAATTGGTACATCAATTGATTAATTTCTTAATCATCACCGAATAAGACACTCTTAAAANGTGAGATAAACAACATGAATTGGTACATCAATTGATTAATTTCTTAATCATCACCGAATAAGACACTCTTAAAAAACCAGTGTTCATTCAAGACTAATTAAAGATTAACTTCTTTTTATTTAAAATCATATACCTTCCATAGGTTGCTCTATTTCAAATTAAGAATGAAGTCTGTTTCTTTGTCGTTCACACATTGGCGGAAAGTAATTAAATATAATTACCCTGCAATGAATAATAGTTCTTTACAATAGAGCGCATTTACTGAAATACTCAATACTCATGCTTGGATCACATTGTCAAGACTCAATGTGACAAAGGCGCAACAGACAAGCATACAATTTCAATGTAATACAGTGGTTTTAGTTTAATATCACTACCCCTTACTGTCACACTTCGCGTTTAGTCAACCGGTTGGCTTTCCCCCGGCTAAACTCCATGCTCTCATGTAGTAAATACTCTGCCTATTGTCACACCGCCTTGTGTCAACCTACACCTTTTGTCACCTTATTTGAACTGCCTGTATGGCAGATAATCACACTTTAACTAAACATGACGAAAACAGCAAAGGAGAATTTCCTAAANTAAACTCCATGCTCTCATGTAGTAAATACTCTGCCTATTGTCACACCGCCTTGTGTCAACCTACGCCTTTTGTCACCTTATTTGAACTGCCTGTATGGCAGATAAACACACTTTAACTAAACATGACGAAAACAGCAAAGGAGAATTTCCTAAACAGTACAACTAGAAACGAGTAGACTCTTTCCAAAGGATCGCAAGCGTACCCGAAGAAACAGTTTAAAAAAAAGCACGGTCAGAGCCCAAGGAAGCAATTAATGAGTTATGAAATCTTTTCCAGAACACCTTGAGAAAGTATTGATCATTCAGAAAAAACTCTAAAACATTAAGCGAATTTTCAAAAGGGTCCGAGCCGGAGTAAAGAGCAATGAGCATTTCATAAAAGAGCCCTAGTTTTAGCAGAACGTAAAAAAGTATTTTCTAAACAGCCTATATATTTCAAAAATCAGAAGCGGAGACGAAAATATATTTTCTTGCCGCAAGCCGACTTAGAGGCCAAGATCAAACGCCGAGCTATGCGACAAACAATAGATTGAATTCGTGTACCCCGGTTGGGAAAAAAANTAGAGGCCAAGATCAAACGCCGAGCTATGCGACAAACAATAGATTGAATTCGTGTACCCCGGTTGGGAAAAAAATGATTTTAGAATATGCGTCTTAGATTTTTTGACACAAAATTATTTTTAAATGGGTAAAATCGGAAANGAAAAAAATGATTTTAGAATATGCGTCTTAGATTTTTTGACACAAAATTATTTTTAAATGGGTAAAATCGGAAAAATTAGCCAGAATTTTTTTTCGGTGCTAAATTTGTCAAATTTTTAACCGGGGTAGTAACTTAGACGCTACCTGGGGCAGAATTGTGTCTCAACCAAAATATAAAAAAATATTTCACAGTAAAAAAAANTAACTTAGACGCTACCTGGGGCAGAATTGTGTCTCAACCAAAATATAAAAAAATATTTCACAGTAAAAAAAAATAATAAGTACATTTCTGGAAAAATTTAATCAAACGCTTTATTCTCAACTTGTGCTAATTATTTGGTTGAAAATGTNAATAAGTACATTTCTGGAAAAATTTAATCAAACGCTTTATTCTCAACTTGTGCTAATTATTTGGTTGAAAATGTCATATTTTCAATGTATTTATTACCTATAAGCCTATAAGTATAACTTTATTAGTAATAATTTAAAAGTACGTATCTTACTTGATTGTGTATAAGCTTCGTTGAATTTTTCAAAATCATGAAGAGAAATTTGACTGCAAAAAAACACATCTTATATTCAAATATACGTCTTAAAATGTACTAATGTCCTGTTTCATTTGGAATTACCAGGAATCCACATTAATTGAATTCACAGAGAACGTTGCATCGTAGCTCTTCGTACCTGGTTCAATGATTACTGTACCCTGGTGATTGTAAAAAACGGATTCNCAGAATTGTGTCTCAACCAAAATATAAAAAAATATTTCACAGTAAAAAAAATAATAAGTACATTTCTGGAAAAATTTAATCAAACGCTTTATTCTCAACTTGTGCTAATTATTTGGTTGAAAATATCATATTTTCAATGTATTTATTACCTATAAGCCTATAAGTATAACTTTATTAGTAATAATTTAAAAGTACGTATCTTACTTGATTGTGTATAAACTTCGTTGAATTTTTCAGAATCATGAAGAGAAATTTGACTGCAAAAAAAACACATCTTATATTCAAATATACGTCTTAAAATGTACTAATGTCCTGTTTCATTTGGAATTACCAGAAATCCGCATTAATTGAATTCACAAAGAACGTTGCATCGTAGCTCTTCGTACCTGGTTCAATGATTACTGTACCCTGGTGATTGTAAAAAACGGATTCAAATTACGATTCATACATGCGGAATAGGTTTGATGCTTTCCTTCATTTCATTAAGATTATCTACAATAGTTGGATAAATTAATCGTTCTAATTTACGAATTACCAATTACAATAGCAGATTTCACAAATTACATTTTCCGAATTAATTTAATCCTGCTTACGAAAATACTAATTATGAAGGCTTATTGTAGAATATCCCCCCTCGACAATTCGGGTAAGTGATACATTAATCGACTGGAAATTTAGCGTAGATTACGAATCTGGCATCCATTGTTGGCGGTAAAGTCAAGATCTAAAAATGTTTTGCAAATTTGTGACAAAAAATAATTTTGTTTAGTATGACTTATGCAAAGGTACTGGTCCGGATTTCAATAAGTGATTCAGCAGATTACGTATCTAATATAAACTATAAATAACTTCATGAATGAAGGTGATATGAGATGAGGCAAACTTGAGACATTCGCACCACTAAAACGAGCCATAAATGCCATTCTTGTTATATACACCATAATTTGTAATTCCATTACGCCTGTTTAAACTTTTACAAATTGTCAATTACAAATTTCTTGCTCGAAATTACCAATTACAAATCACACAATAACGTATTCAATTTTGAAATTAGATCACGCAATTATATGTAATCTTATTAATTTGCCGTCCTATTATAATTACTTTCTATAATTCTATGACTACAAATGGCGAATCACATCAACTAGATTACAATTCGGGATACAGAATTTTTCTAATCGAAGTTAAGTTTTACATTAGTATGAGTAGAATGAAAGAATAACTATAACGACAGAGTACGTGATTTTGTTATACTAGAGCGATTTCTTTACTATTCATTTTGTAATATAGAACAGAACACTCAGTCCTTCTAAAATTTTTATATCTTATGTATTATAAACTAATTGTACTATAATTAGCTGGAAGTTTTGTCATACTTGTCGTTTGTTTGATCAACTTATTTAAAACCTAGGCATCTTTTTTTAAACTGAAGAATATGCATCTCAATTGAACGTACTCGACTGAAACTGCATTCCATAAAATTTAGAATAACTTTAGCTTTGATTTAAAGCATAAGTGGAGGATTATTGGTCAACGATGTTGATTGTGGTTTGACATAATCAGTCAAAGTCTGACTTCTCAAGGGTTAAAATAGAAATTTCAGGGAGTTTTTCACAATGTCGTTCCGCAAGTCAAAAATGAAAGAATACGTTTTCCTTAATTTATATTTTAAGTGGATACTTCACTAATTTTAAAGGAAGAATTGAATTGCAGCTTACCTCATACGATAATGATGAAGAATACTAAGTTTCACTTACCTCAAACACCATATCAGTTGCTGAAGTGGTGTGCATGGCAAGAAACAGAAAATTTATTATGGCTAACTTCATCTTCTGATTTCAGCTAGTTCTTCAACAACTGTGTATTTAATAACAATATGAATTGAAATCGTTACTGCGATCGATTCAAATATGTCGGTTGATTTTATACTTTCCTCTGGGAGATAGAACAATTGCTTCTATCTTCAATTTGCAGATTAATACAACACCATTTATTCCTGCACGAATTTGGACAATTCCAATCAATCAATTCCCATCATTGTCTACTGGGAATAGGGAAGCAATGCAGGTGTATGTGAATGACGTAACATCATTTACTATATTTTGAAGCTTTTTGTTTATTTCGATACATTTTTATTTGGAGACGTGGTAATTATACCTTAAAACATAATTTCACTTAATTACCACATAGGAAACATAAGTACCTTTTTAGATATTTAAAATTATACATATGAATTATTCCAAAGCCCTAAAGGTAGTAACTGTACAAAATATACTGATTTATAAGTTAATACAGAATATAGTTCCCAAATGTTCTAGAACAAGTGTTCTATGCCTGTGGAGTGAGCTGACTATCGCTGGCAACCTTTTCTATAACGAGATGGCCAAAGCCATAAAACAAAAACAGGTTTACATTTTGATAGAATTTTTAGCGGGGTAAAAGCTTCTTCCAGTCCATTCGCAGCACACAAAATCAAATTCAAAAAACCTTATACTGCAAGAACTTATTACTTTGTCTCCGGCAGTTTGATAAAAACTAACTTATATTCAACCAATTGTTCGAAACTGTGCATACGGATCAGACTCAACATTTATGTGTTTTTTTTAAAGGTTTGAAAGAATAGTATCGTAAGTTGATATGGAGCATCTAATTCATACTCGACCAATCAAATTTATTTTTTATTAATTTAAAAAGTTTTTTGATAAATTAGTTGCAATTTTATATTATGAAATTAAGGGAAAATTCGGACTCACATTTCTACTTCCAACGGAATGCAACATCAAGACAATTTTCTTTAATTTTAAGGGGAATTGGTCAAGAATCAGCAGAATGCAACACTGAAATACACATTTTATCCAAATCGGGAATTTCTTAAATCAGATTTTTCATCTCCAATAAATTTAAAAGGACTTGGAGTAAAATTCGTGTCTAAAATTAAACTAGGTTGAGTAGTTGCGAAACGCAATTGGTGTATTTCCCTGTATGGTTAATTAAATCACATGAAATATCAACAATTCAATTGAGTTATTTTAATTTTATATTTTAAACCAAAATTCGTCTTCAAGATGAAACAAATGGTGCTTCTCCTAAAACCATACACTTTAAGTATAGTAATAAGACCGGCGTACTTCTCTTCCATACACTGTTCGGTATTAAATCTTCATCACCTGCTTTCCTATTTTTCAGTGATTTGATGACCATGTGTATCGCGAGCCCAGTGAATCCCATGTCTAGAATTTGGCTTTTGACATTTACGTTTTCGGAGTACGGGTAATTTACCGATTCGAAGTTTTCAGGATTGACCACACTGCTTTGCAGTAGTACATTTTTAAGAATATGGAAAAGAGATGCAGTGATATACAAATAAACTATTATCTTAGATATCCTGAAATGTTTGTGAAGGTTACTTATATTACCTAATGGCTTCGCCCAATCACTAATTTGTGATTAAACGTTTCGATGTTCCATCAAGGTGCATAGTATATGTGTATCAGTGTCCTGAGTGACCGTTAGTACTTGTTGTCAATAATTTTTTAATTACACCCAAGATAAAAATAAATGAATATATATTCTCTGAATATATAACTACATAAGGCGCTAAACTTGGGAAGCTTATTCTTCTCACATATATTATCGTGTTACCAACACAGTTGTATATGACTCTACACATGAATGATGTAACTATTTTAGCCCACTCTGGTTCAACGACAATTTGGCACAGTACTATACAGGTAACCATCAAGCAAATATAACAATGTGCTAAATACAGATATTTTGAAATAATTGCTCTGCATACATCATAACAAATATTTATTTCCAGATAGACTTTAAGCATCAAAAACCAAATGAAGACAATCGTAATAAAAAATTAGTAGGATTCTAAGTAAACCTACGACCAACCATATAAGGGTGGTTAGAGCCACGCAGACACAGGCTGTACCATATTTAGTTCACTAAAAATAACTAAGATGCCACTCAGAGTTACAAAGAAAATATTGCTACCAGAAGAAACTCGGATTAATGTAGCGCCATATGAAAGTATAGTAAGGACTCGGATGCATAACCAAGTGATAGCATGCATCAATATCAATCCCCTAAAAATAATTATCATAACCTTCATTTAACTCATTTCCAAATGCCATATGGACAGAATCCGATTGGCAGATAGCAATTAACAAGTACGTGGCGACATTAAAGTAATGTACATTCATTTAGCAAGTTTTGGAATAACAGGCGATTAATAAAGGCAGAAATGTGTACAGCACAAGTAGAGCTGATCGATGAAAAGCCACCCTAAGCCAAGAAAGGTTCTGATAGAACCTGCAACCTGCGTAGAGCTTTTGGCATCTATATAAAATTTCACCGAAACTATACCAAATGGTATTAATGTGCCGTAATTAACAACTGGTAAAAAAAATTTGTCAAACCAAAAAGTTCTAACTGTTAGAATTAGTCCCATGTTTAAACCTATTTCAAGATAAAAATGTAATTATCATTTAAAAGTAATCCATGAATTGTAAGGATTAGATGAGTAACTTCCGGATTAGACGTTCAGGTTTCATGCAGTCTGGATCTATTTTCTTGAAATTTTTCAAGAATTGACATATTTAGTTGAAAATCTAAAGTTCTCCATTCCATTTCTTCCAACTCAACCCTCACCAACGTCCACCCTTAAACTTAACTAGTTTATCTACATGTTTTAGCGATGTTTGGTATTTTTACATACGTCGAATGCGCCGTTGCTAGTGAGGAACGTTAAATATATATTTGAAGAATATCAAGAGAAATCAAATTGGCTATTAAAGTACAACAATTTTTTACTCAAGATTGATAGGTAGCCTATCATAACCGTGACGAGATTAATAACTAAAGCATAATTTATCCTAGTTTTTGGGTGGTATATTTTTATAATTTGGAAAGTTATATAAGTTTCAAATGCTATTATGCGGCTTCTGCCGTCGTTTATTTTTTTAATTCATTTTTATTTTTAGAATTAAGAAGACAAATTAGTAAACTCATTTTTATCGTGAACACAACTGTAATAATGAAAAACTTGAATTGGTTCAAGAGTAAAAAACGAATTTAAGCATCAAAAACCAAATGAAAACAATCGCAATATAAAATTAGTAGAATTTTAAGCAAACCTACGACCAACCATATAAGGCTAGTTAGAGCCACGCAGACACAGGCAGTACCATATTTAGTCCACTAAAAATAACTAAGGTGCCACTCAGAGTCACAAAGAAAATATTGCTACCAGAAGAAACTCGGATTAATGTAGCGCCATATGAAAGTATAATAAGGACTCGGATGCATAACCAAGTGATAGCATGCATCAATATCAATCCCCTAAAAACAATTATCATAACCTTCATTTAACTCATTTCCAAATACCATATGGACAGAATCCGATTGGCAGATAGCAATTAACAAGTACGTGGCGGCATTAAAGTAATGTACATTCATTTAGCAAGTTTTGGAATAACAGCCGATTAATAAAGGCAGAAATGTGTACAGCACAAGTAGAGTTGATCGACGAAAAGCCACCCTAAGCCAAGAAAGGTTCTGATAGAGCCTGCAACCCGCGTAGAGCCTTTGGCATCTATATAAAATTTCACCGAAACTATACCAAATGGTATTAATATGCCGTAATTAATAACTGGTAAAAAAATTTGTCAAACCAAAAATTCTAACCGCTAGAATTAGTCCCATGTTTAAACCTGCTTCAAGATAAAAATGTAATTATCATTTAAAAGTAATCCGTGAATTGTAGGGATCAGATGAGTAACTTCCGGATTAGACGTTCAGGTTTCATGCAGTCTGGATCTATTTTCTTGGAATTTTTCAAGAATTTACATATTTAGTCCAAAATCTAAAGTTCTCCATTCCATTTCTTCCAACTCAACCCTCACCAACGTCCACCCTTAAACGTAACCAGTTTATCTACATGTTTTAGCGATGTTTGGTATTTTTACATACGTCGAATGCGCCGTTGCTAGTGAGAACTGTTAAATATATATTTGAAGAATATCAAGAGAAATCAAATTGGCTATTAGAGTACAACAATTTTTTACTCAAGATTGATAGGTAACCTATCATAACCGTGACGAGATTAATAACTAAAGCATAATTTATCCTAGTTTGGGGGTGGTATATTTTTATACTTTGGAAAGTTATAGAAGTGTAAAATGCTATTATGCGGCTTCTGCGGTGGTTTATTTTTTTAATTTATCTTTATTTTTAGAATTAATAAGACAAATTAGTAAATTCGTTTTTATCGTGAAGACAATTGTAATAATGAAAAACTTGAATTGGTTCAAGAGTAAAAAACGAAGTTAAGCATCAAAAACCAAATGAAGACAATCGTAATATAAAATTAGTAGGATTTTGAGCAAACCTACGACCAACCATATAAGGCTAGTTAGAGCCACTCAGACACANTAATATAAAATTAGTAGGATTTTGAGCAAACCTACGACCAACCATATAAGGCTAGTTAGAGCCACTCAGACACAGGCAGTACCATATTTAGTCCACTAAAAATAACTAAGATGCCACTCAGAGTCACAAAGAAAATATTGCTACCAGAGGAAACTCGGATTAATGTAGCGCCATATGAAAGTATAATAAGGACTAGGATGCATAACCAAGTGATAGCATGCATCAATATCAATCCGCTAAAAATAATTATCATAACCTTCATTTAACTCATTTCCAACTGCCATATGGACAGAATCCGATGCGCAGATAACAATTAACAAGTACGTGGCGGCATTAAAGTAATGTACATTCATTTAACAAGTTTTGGAATAACAGGCGATTAATAAAGGCAGAAATGTGTACAGCACAAGTAGAGTTGATCGACGAAAAGCCACCCTAAGCCAAGAAAGGTTCTGATAGAGCCTGCAACCCGCGTAGAGCCTTTGGCATCTATATAAAATTTCACCGAAACTATACCAAATGGTATTAATATGCCGTAATTAATAACTGGTAAAAAATTTGTCAAACCAAAAAATTCTAACTGCTAGAATTAGTCCCATGTTTAAACCTGCTTCAAGATAAAAATGTAATTATCATTTAAAAGTAATCCATGAATTGTAGGGATCAGATGAGTAACTTCCGGATTAGACGTTCAGGTTTCATGCAGTCTGGATCTTTTCTCTTGAAATTTTTCAAGAATTTACATATTTAGTTCAAAATTTAAAGTTCTCCATTCCATTTCTTCCAACTCCACCCTCACCAACGTCCACCCTTAAACTTAACCAGTTTATCTACATGTTTTAGCGATGTTTGGTATTTTTACATATGTCGACTGCGCCGTTTCTAGTGAGGACCGTTATTTCAAGAATATCAAGAGAAATCAAATTGGCAATTAGAGTACAACAATTTTTCACTCAAGATTGATAGGTAGCCTATCATAACCGTGATGAGATTAATAACTAAAGCATAATTTATCCTAGTTTGGGGGTGGTATATTTTTATACTTTGGAAAGTTATATAAGTGTCAAATGCTTTTATGCGGCTTCTGCCGTCGTTTATTTTTTTAATTTATCTTTATTTGTAGAATTAATAAGACAAATTAGTAAATTCGTTTTTATCGTGAAGACAATTGTAATAATGAAAAACTTGAATTGGGTCAAGAGTAAAAAACGAAGTTAAGCATCAAAAACCAAATGAAGACAATCGTAATATAAAATTAGTAGGATTTTGAGCAAACCTACGACCAACCATATAAGGCTAGTTAGAGCCACTCAGACACAGGCAGTACCATATTTAGTCCACTAAAAATAACTAAGATGCCACTCAGAGTCACAAAGAAAATATTGCTACCAGAGGAAACTCGGATTAATGTAGCGCCATATGAAAGTATAATAAGGACTAGGATGCATAACCAAGTGATAGCATGCATCAATATCAATCCGCTAAAAATAATTATCATAACCTTCATTTAACTCATTTCCAACTGCCATATGGACAGAATCCGATGCGCAGATAGCAATTAACAAGTACGTGGCAGCATTAAACTAATGTACATTCATTTAGCAAGTTTTGGAATAACAGGGCTAATTATTTCCGTCTTTACACATGTCGTGTTCATGAGTTGATCGACGAAAAGCCACCCTAAGCCAAGAAAGGTTCTGATAGAGCCTGCAACCCGCGTAGAGCCTTTGGCATCTATATAAAATTTCACCGAAACTATACCAAATGGTATTAATATGCCGTAATTAANAAAGCCACCCTAAGCCAAGAAAGGTTCTGATAGAGCCTGCAACCCGCGTAGAGCCTTTGGCATCTATATAAAATTTCACCGAAACTATACCAAATGGTATTAATATGCCGTAATTAATAACTGGTAAAAAATTTGTCAAACCAAAAAATTCTAACTGCTAGAATTAGTCCCATGTTTAAACCTGCTTCAAGATAAAAANTAAAAAATTTGTCAAACCAAAAAATTCTAACTGCTAGAATTAGTCCCATGTTTAAACCTGCTTCAAGATAAAAATGTAATTATCATTTAAAAGTAATCCATGAATTGTAGGGATCAGATGAGTAACTTCCGGATTAGACGTTCAGGTTTCATGCAGTCTGGATCTTTTCTCTTGAAATTTTTCAAGAATTTACATATTTAGTTCAAAATTTAAAGTTCTCCATTCCATTTCTTCCAACTCCACCCTCACCAACGTCCACCCTTAAATTTAACCAGTTTATCTACATGTTTTAGCGATGTTTGGTATTTTTACATATGTCGACTGCGCCGTTTCTAGTGAGGACCGTTATTTCAAGAATATCAAGAGAAATCAAATTGGCAATTAGAGTACAACAATTTTTCACTCAAGATTGATAGGTAGCCTATCATAACCGTGATGAGATTAATAACTAAAGCATAATTTATCCTAGTTTGGGGGTGGCATATTTTTATACTTTGGAAAGTTATATAAGTGTCAAATGCTTTTATGCGGATTCTGCCGTCGTTTATTTTTTTAATTTATCTTTATTTTTAGAATTAATAAGACAAATTAGTAAATTCGTTTTTATCGTGAAGACAATTGTAATAATGAAAAACTTGAATTGGTTCAAGAGTAAAAAACTAAGTTAAAGAGATAATGCATATTTCTTAAAATGAAACAACATGGGACAAGGCATTCGGTAAACTTAATGTTCAATGTGCTACAATCTCTCGCATTTCTGCATAATACTATTCCATTATGCCAAATAATAGTAATGTTAATATTTATGGTGGATAAGAGTTAAGTGGAATAACTTTTTTGTATGGATTGTACTACGCACTTAATGTAAACTATGTCACCTACTCTTGTAGTTTTCATAAACATTTCCGTTTATATAATGCTGATACCAAAAAATTTACAAACGTTGGTACAGCTTATCCCTGATGAACTACTGAAAACATTTAACTTCCTGAAACTGAACACCAAGATAGTTAATTAACATATAGAACTGTGACTCATCATCCTTTCAGCATACTTACCAATCATGGCTACTGCGTGTTAAATATAGTAATAAAAAAGCCTACTTTTTAATGTTGAGATGGTCACCTGCATTGTGTTAACTTGAAGTTATGATCACAAGGATAGTGTGAAGTCGATTCAGCTACTTTGTAAACGAATCAGGTAAATTTTAATTTTTACATATCTACCGGTTGGGGAAATACGGCATGGTTCTTTTTGGAACTTACTTTTGAACCTCTCATTCTCACCAACTTCCCACTACATCATAAGCTTAAGAATGAGAAGTTCAAAAGTAAATTCCAAAAAGAACCATGACGTATATTTCCCCAACCCGTAAGTATATATCAATAACATTATTATTTGAGTCTTTAGCAGCTTACAAAAGATTACTTTATTATCTGATTATCTCACACGAAATATGTCTACTGTGCAACGAAAAATATGAAGCTTCCTTCTCGAAAGATACGTTTCAAGATTTACATTGTATCTGGCACATTTGGCTACCATATGGAATATTTTTATTTAGAATAAGGCATAAGCAGTCAGTTCAGAGTTGCTTCTATTGGCATAGAAACTGGAGTAACAACAGGATTTTCTAATTTAAAAAACTCAAGCAAACTTTCCTACAATTGAAGAGCTCAGTGCAAAAAATGCACTTGTTGATTTTGAGTTTTCAGAATTCCTGGTTTCCATGGGAGATCAGTTCAACCTGGTTATAAGATATGCAGTTTGTGTTGCTCTAATACTCAAATAATAATAATTCTTTGACTAACATTTGCTCTAATTAATTTCAATCCAATTATACGAAATCGCACTAAAAGCATTTCGAATTTATCTTCAAATAAGGATTTGATTTGGAAACCCGATGAATGTTTTTTTTGCTTTTTTTGAAAAGTAATATCGACGTATCGGCGTAGATTTAAAGTATGTGATTCGCAAATTTTTTGTCGATGATTAGTGGAGAAAGTTTCTTCAACTTCGTTGCAAAGTATTTGCCATAACGTTATTATCTAAGTGGTTATTTTCAGGTTTTATATTTGGGTAAAAAATTAGAAAATTTAAAGTTATCTTATTTTTTAATGTACAGAGCACTCAATAAATCAAAGAAGTCAAAAAAGATGCTTCTTCACTATTGCTACTACTTTTTGCCACTATTGCTAATACTCTTTGGTATTATTCCTACTTTTTGATTTTTTTGTCGGGGTATTTTTGAGCGCACTGTATATTGATGCAGACTCAATTAAACGCTATGTTCTAAATCTTATTTTATAATTAGCAAGAGTTAATTTTGCAGAAAAGTTTACTAACAACAAAGTTTCAAAAAAATATGGCGTCCCAAAGTTTAAGATTGTTTCATACTTTCGAAAATAAAAAATTACACCAAAATTATTATTTTCAGAAATTCCAAAGAATGAATGTATATATTATTCTCATTTTAATTTTCAGCTCAACCTTGAACGCGATGCTTAGCTGCTTACTTACATTTTTGTTGTTTGAAATTTTCATTTTTGTACTTAAGTACTTATATAAACTCAAGATTCCTTGACAACAGCAACAACGGCCGTTTGTTTCTTATGCCGGCATTATACTTAAAGTCATTCGTCCTTCATTTGAATAAAATGCAGTATGATTGATGAATTTTGTAACAAATTTTGGTGTCTAATTTACCTTGACAATTAAGATTTTTGCAAAATTTGTTGGATGGACTCATTACGGAATTCAGACATATTTCACTATAACCGGACAAAATGACTCTCGGGACCGATATGTTTGGTTCACTAAGGCCGGAAGTTCAGTATAGCCGATTTCATTATAGCCGGACTACTTAACACATAATCTCCCATTTGCTTGGAAGGGACCGGATAGTGTGGTTTGCTATACCCGGAGTTCTATAATAGCCGCGTCACTATAGCCGAACTTTACTGTATTTGGTTATTTGGTTAGGTAATTTATTTATTTCGAAAATCACAAATAAAATTGCATACATAGATACCGGAATGGCTTTTTTTGTGGGGCAAAAATTTTATCCTTCGTTTGTGTTGTTGAGTCAGCTGGGCTCAAGACGCTCATACAATTCCAATGATCGGCGTTTTTTTCTGATCCCGCTCCCGCTTCGACGCTGTCTTTTCTTTTGAGCTTCGCTCTCAATGTTTTTTACTCCTAGGGTCCCAAAACCTTTTTTACGGCTCCGCTTTAACTCTAGCGCCCAGGAAACTTTTGTGTGGGATTGCTTGAGGGTCTGAAGATTATGTTTGAGCTCCGCTCACTCAGACTATAAAAATATTTATTGGCTTACCAAGTTGATTTTTTGTCGCGCAACGTGCCGACTCTGTTTTTCAAAAAATATTTTGCGCGGCTCAACTGCAGCCCTGCCTTCATGAACGTTGATCTCCCAGCTACGTTTTCGCTCATTTATTTATTCAAGGAATTTGAAATTTTGATAAAATTTACATACTCTTGCACAGACTATATTATGTTAACAATTAAAGTCGGTCCACGAATGCATCAGAAAGCTGTATAAAACTAAATTATGTCTAAGCTGATTGATCAAAAAGATTGCACTAAGGACAAGGAAATTGTAAAAAATGACTACTTTAAAGTTGAACTTGAAGGACAGTGATGTAAAATCTGTTTCGAAAATTGTACACAATTTAACAATTTATTAACAAACAGTTTAAATCATTATTATCCTTAACAAAAACAACTTTTTTTAATCTAAAAGTTTTTTAAGAAATTACTGATATATTCGCAGAAAATTCAAAGTAGTATAAAAGGCGTCAACGATAGATTCTCATCTCTTTTCATCTGTACACTATTTAAAAAATTCGTTAGATCTACTTTATTAGCTTAGCGCTATGTTAGATTATAAGAAGTTCATTCACCTTCATACAAAATGGGTATAGCACGTTCCAGATGACTTGTGTTGTTTCCCAGATAATGATTTGGACAGTTGATTTTCCCATACTAAAACTGTTAGCAACCGTTTTGATAGAATCCTCCTTGCTTAAATACCTATAAACAAAAAAGGGCGCTCTTATTAGCGAACGAAAATGTATAACTGATCCAACAGACTTCAATTCAATTTATACATGAGTGTAACAAACAGTCGAACCCTCGGTGAAATAGATTCCCTATAGTTGGTGTCTCGTTTGGTTATCTGACTTTTAATTAGTAGGTAGAAGTAATGTGTCAAACTGAGCCGAGTTCATCCTAGTATACTAAAAAAAACTCTGGGATACTTTAAGTATATTAATTCTACTTTGAGATGCTCTCTCATAGTCGGACGTAGTAAATTGATTGGGTGCACCCAGTGTTTTCGGTATAACTTTTTCCTGATTTTATTGCGTCGATAAATAAGGAAAATTATGGTAAGTTTCTCCTCATTTAATTTCATTTTGCGAGATAATTTTCAAACTTCAAATCCAAATTCAAACTGACAGCATGGCGCCATGCTCCAGATATGACAAAACGTAACAAAGATAGAATATTCTTTGCACTCCCACTATGCCATACCAAAGAGCCGACAACTCATCGGCTCCACTATCATCGTTTCACTTTGTCCGGTATGGCCAATTGAAAGAAAAAGTAGAGCCGACAGAAAGGCGGCGGCTGGCGCTTCAACGACTAATTTTTATGATCCATTTTCTGCTATGGCATAGACGAAAATAATCGGAGCCGATCTTTATCTGTTCAACTCCAAGTCATCGGCTCCGGCGGTATGGCCCAAGCTTAAGGCTTTCTGAATTTTATATTTGTGTGCTAAAATTTGGGTTGACAATTTGCCATTGCTGTGGTTTCACACTGCGTCTGAAAGGATTGATCTTATTACAATCAACAAACAGATATCGTTTTAGTACATGAGTCTTGAGTTGCGCAAAGCTTTTCTTTCCATTCGTACCAGTAACGTTGAACGTGGTGGCGAAGTTTGCAGAAAATAAATTTTTCAGAATTTTGCGAGAATAATTAGAACAACCTTTTCCTGCTTTCGTTCCAAATCGACAAACAAAAGAAAGTTGAAGGGTTTGATGAATCTAATTTTCAATTTCTATGCTGTTGTATTCTATATTTAAATAAAGAATTGTAAATTTGTTATTAATGGGTTTTTCTTTATTCTGATCATGTATTCGTATGTATCATGTATTGTATCAATCAAGTTTGCTCCATGAGTAAGCCAATTATTTAAATAGGTAAATTCTTCACTGGAATTCAAACGAAAAGCTTGTAATTTCCTCTAGTAAACAGGTTTAGTGAATGTAAAGTGTATTAGATATTAATATCGAATGGAGTAAAAATTTCAGCCAAACATAAGCTAAAGCTTTGGTTTAGACCAGATAAGGTTGAGATTTTGGGTAACATGCAGAAAAATTTTTCGGTTAAAATATTCTTTCAGTTATTATTTTTTTAGTCATTTGAATCCAACGGCACGCATCGCTAATATTAAATTCAGAAGCTGAACCTCATAACTTCCGATGACATCTTAATAACAAAGTTACTTTACTTCTCTCCCTAAACATGACCATGCCACTTTATGAATTTTCAAACTGCCCAGCAGAATACGTTATCTGGTGCCCGCTACATCAACCGAGAAGTAAATTCTCTGACTATTTTCCCGTGTAACTATTCTTTGTTATAACTATTTTGCGGTGGGGTAAGCCTTCGTTGTGACTATTCTTCTGACTATTTCCTAGTGACTATTCGTGATGTGCTTAATTTTTCTGCAACTAGTTGACATGGAACACTTTGCTTAACGTTCAACATTTTTATTCCTTCCCATCCTTGCTTCAACTCAATGTCTAGGAGCCATTTTTTTACTTTAGAAAACCCCAAATTCCTAATCCTTTTAATTGGCTAACGTTGTACTAATTGACTAAATTTTAGCAAGTGAATGCTGGTTAGACTCAATTAGTTAACTTGACGAATAAGGGAGAATTATTATAGTTATGAAATAATCAATCCAAATTATGCACAGATGCGGAGAGTCATTGAACTCAACTCAAAAATTATTGCAGCCGTGGAACATTCGTGTCGAAATACATTTGAATATTTCATTAGCATTTGGTATTAATCATGCAGTTACGAAGTAAAACGTATTGAGGACAGGTAACAAAAGAAGTTTAAACCTGAAAATGGAAAAATCTAAAATGCTAAAAATAAAAATAATAAAAATCTAAAAAACAATGAATGGTAAATTTTTTTTTTGAAATCATAAATACAAAGAAATTTCTTTGTTTTTAACCAAGAAAACCCTAAAAACTTAAATATAAAAGAATTTCTCAACCTCGAAACCAAACCAGGGGATCAATTTAGAGCTTGAGCGTGAAAATCTTGGATCAGCATTTAAGTTTTTGCTTTTAGTTATAATATTTGTATCGATACTGTTGCAAAATAAACTGTAGTTATTGTATTGAACTTCTAATTGCTTTCCCAACTGAGAAACAAGACTTAAGGTTAATAATGATAGTTAGACTTAACCGAGCCACTAGTAGGTTGCAACTAAAACTTTATTAATAATAAGAGAGAGGACAGAACCAGAAAATAAACTGACACAAAAGGCTTATCGGCCCTTAGAAATAGTTAAAAATTGAAAAGTAACCTATGAGTCATGTTACAAAGTACAGAATGAGTCATGTTCAAAGTGTAAGTTTGCAGTCACATTTCTTAGGACTTAGGTTAATTTTAGTTAGTCCAAAGGCCAACTCGTGATTATGTCTCACAGATACGTAATCTTCATCATTCTAAAGATGGTTGCTGTGGCAAAACTGAATTCCAACTTATGCATCGTTTATTGTTTCAAAAAGTTCAAATCTAATTAAATGGAATCACTTACTTTTGTAATGAGCGTTTAATAAAGTTTCTTTTGAGTTTTAATTCTAGATTTTGAAAATGAAGAGTTGTGGGTGATGCACATATCGTAAGCATGATGCTGCTATTTTGGTTTGAAGGTAAAAATTTAATGTAAAAAAATATTTTTAGCTAGGAGAGAAATTGAATAATAAATAATGTCATCTGAAACTCAAATTTATTGAATTCTTGTTTATTGTTTGTTGACTAGTTTGTTTAGAAATAATCAAAAAATGTTAAAAAAGAGTAAATTTTACACTCAACTGCTCAATGCATCTGTTCAATCCTCAGTAAACAATGTTTGTGTCTACTACTCCATCACAAATTTTCTGTGACATTTCTTCAGTGTGAATATTCGTGACTATTCTTCGGTGTGACTATTCTTCTGAGTATTCTTCTGTCTTTATTTTTCTGTCTTTATTCTTCTGTGATTATTTATATAGTGACTATTCAGATATTATGAGACAAATCAACGCCGTTTCTATGCAAAGTATACTTTGAAAATTTTAAGGATTCATACTTTCTTGGATTCAATTTTCTAATGAAAGCGTGAGGTATTGTAGTAATATTATGTAACTAAAAATACTAAAAGATACAATTAGGCACAGAGTTGGTCATCCCATTCGACTCATACCTCTCAACTAAGATGCTCCATGCGTTTCCTTGATTAACTCTCAAATTGTGGTCTCCATGGCTCCTAATTTACATGGAGCCAGATACCAAGTGGCTTCGGAGCCAGCGCTCTGACTCCCTCAAGTTTGTTGGCTACTGAGTCATGGGTCTGACTCTGACTCACATATTTTTTTTCCATACATTTATATACGGCCTTTCAGACTACTTTTGCTTCAATTGCCATTAGTTTTAAATAAAAATAGCAGTCGGTAGAATTAAAAGTGTCCTTTAATTAGGAGTGAACAATGGATATGGCTCCCAAAAATTTGGGAGCCAACTCGGTGTGAGAGCCAGAGTCGTGGAAAACACAACTCTCAAATCAAAAATGAATGAGACCCCACTACTCTAGGTGCTCTAAAACTACCGTGCCTTCATGCTACGCATTTGAGATGAAATGAGTGAGAAGGGAAGGTGTCAACGTGTTTGGTTTGAGAGTGTAACAAGACTCCATTCCACGCTTAGTAGTGTTCTCCATGACTCTGACTCCGGAGTCATGACTCAAAGTCTGACTCTGACTCTCATGACTGACTCCCAGGGTTTTTGGGAGTCGGGAGTCATTTGATGACTCTGAGTCCAAGGGTTTTGGGAGTCAGAGTCATGACTCTGTGAGTCGACTCCCAGACTTGCGAGTCATGACTCTTTTGAAACATGCGCACATGGGCATATGGGACTATTTTTTTACTTTTTTTTCTCACCTACTTTCATCATTTAACGGTAGGTAAACTGGACAAAACGAAACTAAAATTAACTTTCATCAGGTTACACCATATATCGTAAATTTTTTTAAATTACAATTTTTTTTGATGAACGTTGGTTGAAATTCAGACGCAAGGTATGGCAATTGAGCTGCAAACAAAATTCACATGCAAATATTATTTCGTTAGTTATTTTTACAAAGAAATATTTAAAAAAAAAGTTACGAATTATTTATTTAACTTGATGAAAGTGGCTATTTTAGTTTCTTGTTGTCAAGGAAACTTGACTAAACGTATAAAAAATTAGAGTTTCGGATTGTCCTTCCCGATTTTCCATTTTTGTATTATGTGACTCCTCAGTCGAGAGTCATGACTCTGACTCTGACTCAGAGTCGACTCCCAAAATTTAAGGAGTCAGAGTCATGACTCCGAGAGTCGACTCCCAACATTTAGAGAGTCAGAGTCATGACTCCCAGAGTCAATGACTCTGACTCCGGCTAAACTGGGAGTCATGGAGAACATTAACGCTTAGAAATCGAAAACGTCCTTGGATTTTTAGTGTTTCAAAACAATTTTTTTAAACTATTAAATTTACTTAGCCTCGCTAACGACTCTTTTGTTGGTTGGAATTAGAGCCATGACTCTGCGAGTCGACTCCCTGAATTGGGATTCATGATTCTTTTGCAACAGGCAAATAAAAGCAGCGAACTAGTTTTTTTTCATCATTAATAGTTTTTTTTTTAATTTCGGATTGTCTTACACCGTCTTACATATTTTGTATTGCGTGACTCTGGAGTCATAGTCATGCCTCTTACTCGGTTTACTACCTAATAATCAAAGAGTCAGTGTCATGGCTCAGTCAATACTGGGAGTCATGGGAAACTCTTCAATTTTATGCAATTTTGTGTCTTATTTATGATGCTCCCAGCTATGGGGTGGTGATGATTTCAAATCTCAGTGGTTGTGTAGGACTTTGACAATGTAGTAAACGGACGAAAGCTAATTCAAAAAATACCTGATTCGCAATCGAACAGCCAGGATTTCTGTTGGTTATGCGATGCTGTTTGTGTTTCAGTTTCAACCAAAGCTCGGCGTTTGAGTTTGCTATCTTTTCGGGTTTTTTAAAACAGGTCCAACGGCTCTGGTCGAGCTTTTTGAAAATCCTCGGTTGGGCTCTGCTCGGGTTCTTTAAAAAAAAATTCTTTGGGTTCTGGTCGGGCTCCGGCTCTTTTGAAAATTTTGCATGGGCTTTCTTCGGTAGCTTTTGAAATTATTTTTCGGGAACCGTTCGGGCTATTTTGAAATATGTAAACGTATCCCGTGCATGTTGAATGCGCATTTAAAATCCTCACTGCATAAATACAACGCGTACTGCCCATATACAATGCGAAATACGCTTGTCTACTACAGATTGCAATTTTTATACGAACTTCTACTGCGTATGTATAATGCGTACTCGACATGTTCACTGCATTTGAGTATTTTCCTAAGGTCTCTGCTCTTTCTAAACTTCTCGCTTGGGCCGTGCTCGGGCTCTTTTGAAATTTTGTCTTGGGCTCTGCTCGAGCTCGGGCTGTTTTCAAAAATTCTCCATCGGCTTTCCTCGGACTCGGGAACTTTTTCGAAAATCATGCTTTCAGCCCAACTAAGGGTGCTCCCACTACTCCTCACCGCTACATCCTAGTGGTGTTCTGTTATTCTCAAAAGAGCCCATTCCACTGCGCTTTGGTTTCAATTGGAGAATCATTTCCTGTAAAATCCAAATTAAAAATAAACTACCACTTAATTGTTTGACTCAAGAGTTGGAGTCGCGACTCCAGAGTCGACTTAAAAATTTTTGGGAGTTGGAGTCAGCTACTCCGGAGTCAATTCTCAAGATTTTTGGAGTCGGAGACACTGACTCCGACTCCCGGCCAAATGGGAGTCATAACCAACACTACATTCTGTCATCTTTGATTTTCATTAAGACTTCATTGATGTTCATTGAGTAAAGTTTTAGAAATTTCTCGCTTTCTTGCTCCAATTCAGTAGGTAAACAATAATAGGGTCAACGTCACCGCAGAAATAATGAAATTAGGACGCATTGGGATGACTCCAGTGGATTCGTTCGATTATAATGGTTACAATTTTGTGATCAACTGGAAAAGAAAAAAAGTAAACAAATTAAGAAAAAAAACACAATATCTTTTTTTACGTTTAAATTATCAACGATATCACATAATTTCGTATAATCGTGACGAAAGTTTGTTAAGGTTTATTTTGACCCGTTAGGCAATGTAGTGGATATTTTGAGAAATTGTTTAGTATTCGACGTTGTTATCGTTCACTTTTTTTTATGTTTAAACCGTAGTAGTTTTAATTTACACATCGACGACAATGTATTTCTGTTACTATAAACCTTGATAGATGTCTTCATGAAGAATAAAAATAACTAAATCAGCCAAACGGGACAATGTGTAGCGTAATCGAATTTATGACTCATAAAGGTTCCAACGGTTTTAATGCGAAAATTTTATTCAAGCTAAAGTTCAGCGTTTGAGCCCCTCCATCTTTCTAACTGGTCTATTGGTCACCATTAAATGATTGAATTAATCCTCTTTGCAAACAATTAATCAAATGGTTTGGGTTTACAATTTGCACGTTAAATATCTTTTGAAACAACGAGCACCAACGCTCCTGGCCTACCTCAGTCATACATTGGGTGAGGCTTGCAAGCCTGCATCCAACTCATGAGTATAAGGGAGACATGAACCAATATTAATCACTGTCTTTGCATTCATAAATAGAAATGCTGCAAATAAAATTTTTTGTCTCATTGGTGGCTGAATTGCCATGTTCATTTCTCTGTAAATTAGTTTGTTATTTAATTTTGAATATATCTGAGAACCTAAAAGCAGATATGGAAACATAAGCTGTGACAAACAGTCTAGCGAAAATGGCTATGGCTATCCTAGTAAATCCAATTTATGTTTAATATAATTTATATGGCGTTTGGAAGATATTTACTACTAATTACAAGTTAACCGACTATAATTTGTACGTTTAAGTGCTCAAGTGGTTATTACAATATTACGAGTTAGGTAGCACCATATGCGCATATAACCGTGAGCTTTATATAAATATTGCAATGCTAAATCCTTTGATATGCCCGCAAATTCAATACTTTTTCCATCCCTTTTCTATTTCAGTGCTTCAGAATGACGCTGCTTCAATTTTGCATTATAATAGCAATTCCAATTTCAATTGCTTTACCACTCGTTTCGCAAGATAGCCTTCCAAAATTGACATCAGTTAACCACAAAACTGAAATTATTGGTAGACTTGTGAAAATAATTAGCTTTCTACAAAATCAATTCAAATTTAATTTTAACTGAACATTGATTTTACAGGTGATTATTGGCGACAGGCGCGAGCGGAAAATTATACAATCAGGTTTGACAAATGTCAGCAGTTTTTCCGTTTTTGTGGAGTGAGGCAGGTAGAAAAGGACAGGCAGACGACAACTGTAGCATATGTACCATGTTGCAAAGGATTGTTGTGCTTAGCCTTGGGAAATCCACCTTATTTTTATGACACTATGTTTGGCGGATTTGATGACACCATTCTCACGGGTAGGTGCAGTCCATCCTTAGATAACAACGGTGTCAAAGCTTTACCAAAATAAGAAGTATCTATACTGAAGGTTGATGAGTTTAATTTATGTTTTTGCACTTTATTGTAACTACCAAAAACATACAATAGAACAATATTATCAGTTGTTGAATTAAAATTGTGTTGTACTTTGTTTAACTTATCGTTTATCTTTCTCACAACTATTCATAGAGTTGACTTACGTTCATATTTATTGGTCCATTGGACAGTTGGTTACTAAAATGAATATCATCTGTGACGACAAATATCAGAATTCGATTTACCAAATCTATTCAATAAATAACCAAAATTTAATAAAATAAACAATGAATGACGAGGTTTGCCGATGTGAATGTTCGAAACAATCCTTTGTTTTTAATTTTTTTCTCAACAATTGTTAAATGAAAACTGTAATACTCAATTCAATAATTTTTATTCAGTAATGAATTTATCTTCGATACGTTTAATTCTGATAAAACATTACGTTTATTCTTTGCTAGTGAGAAAATAAAGCAATTGTATCATATTTGGTTAAACTTTATTGCTTCACGTTTTTACTACCTTAATTTTTTTTGTTATTGGCATCTTGTGCAATAATTCAAATACTATTATATTTTGTTTAGTAGATTTGAGTCGGACTCAGATTTTAAAGAATTTCCAAAACATACGCATCAATTCGAAAAATTTTTCCATGGAAATGAAATATTTTGTATCTAATATATTCTATTAACAACTAGTAATAATAAAATTTGAATTAATAAAATTCTAGACCCTGCTCATATCAATTGCAGAATTTATACATTGTGTTTAAAATCGTGTAACAAAGAACACGGGACGGAGAAATTCAAAATTTAAAATATCGCAATAAAAATTAAATGCTGCAATAACATCGATGTCAACAATAAGGTATAAAACAGTTCTCGGGTCATTGAAAATCCGTTCCATCTAAATTGGGCTGATGCCTCATTAATGTAAAGTATGAGTCAACTAATAAAAGTGAAATTACAAAAGAATCTAGCTATTTATAAGAGATTATTCGCATAAATCGTAATTTCACTACAGAATTAAACGAAACTTATATGAACAATGCTTTCCAATCATAACTTCCATTGTGATTGATTTCATGTTTACTATTGTAACTACGTTTCACATTAAGTTTCATGTTCTAGTAACTTAAATTAACTAGTGTAGTTATTTTTATTTATGAGTCCATTGTCCCCAGTTCTTAAGGTATCACCCATTGTAACGTTGGAGACACGTCACGATCTAGGGTAATTATTTGTAACATTACACCAACTTTAATTCTAGACCACATGGTATAAGCAAGAATCGGTTTTCGAGTATTAAATGTATCGAGTATAACTACAAATAATGTAGAAACGAATACTGTAGTTTTTTTTTACTTTTCTTGTTACGGTTACTGCGACAGTTAACTACAATATTTAACAGTCACACCCCACCTCGTACATGAGCACATCTTCGGGTTAAATATTCTTGGTGATTTATAGCACCTATGTTTGTTAGACTTTATATTTATTCGCTTTGCACGAACCTCCTTAAAGGTTTCTGAAAGGGTGTTCTGAAAGAGTCTAAAATATTTTCGTGATCTTATAGAATTAATTTCTGTTATATTTTAGTTGTGGTGGTAAGAGGAATCAGAATACAGCACGAACTATCCTTCAGGACAGACCACATATTTGTCGTTAAAGCTACACATTTTTTTAAATTAAACTTTGGTTTGTACAAAATTTTAAAATTTGAAAATCAACAAATCTTTTAAGTATTTTTCATAATTCTGAAAATGGATTAAAATAACTTCATGGTTTAAAAGTTTTTGAATTGAAATTTTAACTTGTTTCAAATCTTATAATCCTATGTAGCCTGAGATTATTGATTTAAAACATTACAATACCGTTGATAAGCATTAGTACAAGGGTCACTACAGTAGTAGGAGGTTTCCATCTCCTCTGAGTAAGCCCTTCTGTATAGAGTGAGTAATCTTTTTTAGTACCCTCTTTCTTTACTTTCACAATAAATCTTCCCAATCTAGTGGTTGCTTGTAATGTTTGCGGATATCAAATCAAAAGCATTATTTTATAAAAAAAAAGGGGATTCTGTAATGATAATGGACAGAGGTGGTTAGTTGAGAGAATAAAGTCAAAGTCGAGAATGGGGTATGATACCTTGGAATCTACTCCACCTCGCACAACAGAGAACCTGCCGACGACCCTTTTACCTTGTTTAAACTACTTGATTAAACTTGATGACGATTCAATACTTTTAATAAACTACAAGGTGTCATCCAAACATCATAGTTTGAGCAAATCTGAGAGTTTGAGCTGTTTACGAGTGTTTAAAGTTTATAAAGTTTTTGTAAAATATTTCTGGATTAAAAATTTATACGAATTATAAAATACCATTATTAACAATGGAAATTTTTTTTTAATTTTCCGCGTCGTAAGGAAAAATATATTTTATAAACATTATAATCTTGTAAAATTCCCTTGATTGGTCAATTTCCATGTGAAATAAATAAAATTCAATACTCATGTAGAATCAAAACGCAGACTGGTTAGGTTACGAATTGTGACAAAATTTAAATTTTATAAATTTATATACTTTTATGAAAAGTGTTAACACAAAGTACCTAATTTTTTGTTAAATCTATTGGTATGTTTGATTTGCAATATCTTCTAATTGATAATACATTATACCCATAAAGCTGACCGTAGAATCCGTTTATTCTTAATAGTATAGCTGAAACTATAGCAAATTTTAAATTTTTCAACAAATTGACATACTGAATGTACTAATCATAAGACCTGTATTTCAAGTATAATCAACATTCCTTCTATTCTAGTAAGAATGCAATGCTGCTTAAAGTATTGCAGCAAAACTACTTCATATAAAATATCACGAATAGAAGCCTTGGACATGCTCAGCGTCGAAATATGATCTATATTATAATTTTGACACTATTATCATGTTAGGCTAGGACACAACTTTTGTTTTAGTTCGAATATGAAAATTTCATTCGGAAAAGATAAAAATTTCTGCTTCGAAGAGCCATGGCTCTCAATTCCTGAGTTTTAATGACGCAATTTTTAATCACACGACTTTCACTTGAGTTTTACCTCAAGCGGTCTCAAAACAGTGATGGCGTTTGATGTATTCTTGGGAATTAATGAAAACAACCATAGCAATTTCATAGAAATTTCCGAGATTCAGGTATATGTGGTCAGTACTTACGCAAGGTTTTGCACAGCTGTTGCGAATTGCAATCATGATCATGAAATTGTAAATTGCAGTGACATAATGAAAATTAACTAATTTAAATAGTCTTCAATAACTCATTGTCAGATAAGTTGGCCAGATATCCAAACAGGTTGAAATGCTATTGTAACTCAATGTTTGTGATGGAATCCAATTTATTGTCAATTGCAATTTACATAAAATCACCAGACTCAAATTATATTTAGTTTAAAATATGGCATAGAAACAACACTACTTACTTAACAATCAACACAAACTCTTATTCCAATGGAAGCCTATTTGCCTATAGTTAAATTTGCTACATCAGGGTGCTTTTGTTGCAATAAGATTGCAAACAAATATTTCAAATGTGTTAGGGTATATGGGTTTTTGTTTATTCCAATCTTTTGCAGTAACACTACCTCCAGTCATCACTCCCTTGTCATCTACCGTCCCAATTACTTCTCCTCCAGACGCTCGTCCAAAATAATGACGATTTCGAATCTTTACAGCTTCTTTTGGTATTTTCTCATTTCGGTTCATGTTCTTGAAACCAAAATCAGACTTGTTGCCTTCAACTATGTAGTAAGCGTCTTTAATCTCAAAACTTGTTTTGTTACGTTTATCTGTATAAACAGTCAGGCAGTACTCAGTTTCTAGTTCTTCGCCTTTAATTGCTAAGGCGACTCCAGGTATAAGATCGATGGCTGCTTGGTTGAAGCCTTTTTCAATATCTATTAGACAAATGACTCCATATTGACCAGTGGGTTTCTCTGTCGCTATAATATAATGTGACTGATCCGAATTTAATTCAAACTTGCTGACGCATAAATTCCCTTGGCATATTTTTACATCTACAAGAAGAAAAAATAATTATTCTTGTATGGTAATAAATTTCTATAACCGGATTATGGCATTGTCTAGATCATTTTTATATTTATTCAATTTTACTAAAAGTGTTAAGCAAATATCTTGTGTGAGAAATGAAGTATAGTTGCCAGTGTATTTCTATCCTGGACGATGGGTCTCCTTATTTCATAAGAGAGTTTTAACTCATACTTATCATTGTCTCTGGGGATCATAGCCTCTGGCTTGGCTACTGTCAGAGTACGAGTCTCCTCAAATCTAACCATAGGCGTTACAAAATCCTACACACACTTATAATTGCGAAAATGGCAAAACTAGTCACATTTTAGAATTATTTATAGGAAAGTGGAAGTTAAGAAAAAAATGGCTTATGGTTTAATGCGCTCTACTGCAGTAAAGCCACGAAACTAATTGATTCCGTACATTTGTTACGTATGTTTTTCCGCTGCCAAGCATCAGAATCAGCAATCAAATATTAGATATGATTAAAATAAAGTATGTACGACCACTAGAACAAAAGTTATGATCTTTGCACAATGATAAGTTTGGCCTAAATTTTAATATATCAAACCTTTGATACATCTCAAAAAATAAACAGAATTTGAATTTTTAGAAATAATATTTTTCCTCAAGTTTGTAAACACTACTGAAACAAAAAACGTAACATTTGCCACACAAATTAGTGTGAAAAATTATTAGTTCAAAACTTATTAAGCTACTCGTCGTTTCTGCATCAAAGGATATCCGGAGGCAAAGATATTCATCATAATGATTAAACGTACTACAATAAAATGTATTGAATAGTGGTTATTCTATGAAAACTTCTGAACTGATTAATTTTTGTAATCATAAATAATTTGTAAAAATGCATATGTTGGCAATAGTTTACTATTGAGAAAGAAAGAAACATCTTGGCCTTGACTAACTATAGATTTGCATATTTTTTATTATTTTTACAGTATAAAAAAGTTTCAGAGAAATTTTAAGGCGAATATAAGTTCTAACTTTAGTTTTACGTTTATATATACATGTTATTTGGAAAGAGTGCTAAAAGTTCGGAAAAAGTTTTGTTATAGACTAGCCTAAATGTGCCTGTAGAATAAATCCAAAAGCTCAGCCTCCTACCTCGATGGATAAACATTTTTAACCATTGAAGCTAGCTCTGCTAATGAGACTTGCACTGCCCTTCATCGGAAAATCCCCAATACTAAAAGTAATCTAACAAGATTTTTCTAATTTTTTTATATGAAAATTTTGAACTTATTTCTAACCAGCAAGAATTTCCAAATGAATAATAATTTTGCTTAAAAACATGAGTAAAACTGTTTTCTTTCAAATATTTCTTTGCAAAATCTTGTTGTAATTTTTTGTTTTAGTTATTATGTCGATGATATTATAAACATACGCCAGGGGGTGGCGGTACAACACAGAGATGGTTTTGAGAATGAAATTGTTTGGGAATGACATTACTGTTAAGCACTCGAAATCCCTTACATATCTCCTCGTGCATGTTTATGACTTCTCATGGTACATTTGTAGAATAGTCCCATTCTGGAACTCGGGTAAGTGATACATTAATCCACTCGAAATTTAGCGTAGATTACGAATTTTACATCCGTTGTTGGCTGTCAAGTCAACTTTTGCAACATTTTTGTTAATTTGTGGCAAAAAAAAAATTTTTTAGTGTGACTTACCCAATAGTATTGGGCGGGATTTCAGCAAGTTATATGTGAATTGACCAGAAATTTTATGCATATTAGCTTTCTCACATCAATCATTGGATGTCAACAACCTAAACCTAAAGAAAATGTAACAACCTAACTAACCTAAAGAGAAACTAGTGACCTAACAACCTAAAAGCAAACCTAAAGATAAAAAACTAAAAAAAATTTAACAACTTAAACCTAAAGAAATCCTAACAGCCTATACCTAAAAAAACCTAACCTAAACCTAAACGAAATCTAACAAATTAAACCTAAAGAAAACCTAACTACCTAAACCTAAAGAAAACTGAACAATCTCAACCTAACAACCTAAACCAAAAAAAACCTAATAACCTAAACCTAAAGAAACCTAATAACCTAAACCTATATAAAATCTTAAGAAATTGTATCCTATACATCTCATTGCTTATAAATATTTAAATAATATAAATGATAAAAATTAAAAAGAAATTGAAAAATTATCCTTTTTGTTTAAAAAATTCGACTTGGCAGGCAACGATGAATGTTGAATTTGTAATCTGCGTTAAGTTTCTGATCGATTGATTCATAGTTTATCGAAACCGGATATTTAAAAAAAAAATTTTTTTTTCTGGCACAAATTTGTTAAATTTTTGAAAAATTTGACTTGACCGCCAACAATGAATGTCTGATTCGCAATCGACGCTAAATTCCCAGTGGATTAACGTATCAGTTACCAAAATTCCAGAGGGAGGGGCTGGCTATTCTACAAATAAGCCCTTCTCATAGTTTATAATAAACAATGTTTATTATAATAATTTTTAACTTTTNGCTGGCTATTCTACAAATAAGCCCTTCTCATAGTTTATAATAAACAATGTTTATTATAATAATTTTTAACTTTTGCCATTCGGTAAGTTGAGTTCAAACTCTTCTTTACGGTAACTCGAATGATCCTCACGACAGAATTTCTTGAAATTCTGTAGTGGAAGCTTCGCGTTGTTAACGCGCATGCACCCACCACTGTCCCGTGACGCTCGCGTTGTCACAATCTGCACTGTCGCCGAACGCGTATCCTCTCTCGAATCGACGTTTCGAAAGCTNTGCACCCACCACTGTCCCGTGACGCTCGCGTTGTCACAATCTGCACTGTCGCCGAACGCGTATCCTCTCTCGAATCGACGTTTCGAAAGCTTATTCCGCTTTCATTATCAAGGTAGCAATTCGAAAAGCGCATTTTTCGGATAACTTTATGGCATGAAAAACATTTCATCCGATATCCTCTACGCGCAATTGAAAAAATAGAATTTTTCAATGGAGGTAAAAATAAAAAATAAAATAAAAAATTGTTATCAAACAACTTAAATAAATTCTAAGTAAAATTTCCCTGACAACAATAACATGTAATTTAAAATGAACTTTGAATCTTAAACTTAATACACGTTTTATAAACATGTTACTTTTTATAATATAGATCCTAATGTAGATCCTATCTACATATCCAAATGAAATTAAATATTAGCGAAAAATTGAAATGACGTTAGAGGAACAACCGGACGAAATACTTGGTCAAATTTATCTAATATTGGACCAAATATTCCATAATCTCGTTCGGTCGTTTATCAAAATACGAACACATCAAAATATTCGGTGTTGCTCTGCAACGAGGATTTGCGGCTTAACCCTGTTATGCCACAAAATTATAATTACATTTGAACCAATCGTCATTTTGCAACTTTTTATGAACGTTATACCAATATTTAATAACATTTAGAAACTTAACTAAAGATGAAACGAATTCTAAATTTCTTTTATACTAAAAATGCCTTTCAAATGTCATTAATTTGCCATCCAACATCCAAATTCATTAATTTTGATTTACTACCTAAAATATGCATAGATTCTTTATATTTTTTATGCCAGTACCTATCTTCAAATTGGATGACTTTAGAATTATCCCAATATATATTATGATTTCCTGACAAATTATCCCAATAATGCTTTGCTACCGCAGACGCCTCGCATTTATGGTTTTTTGTTGCTGCATTATGTTCTTTAATACAAGTGGTAAGTCACCTTCCAGTTCCTCTTATATATTTTGGATTGCAACTACATAAAATTTCATAAAAGCAACTTCTATCTTTTTGATCTAATTTATCCTTTGGATTCCCAAATACCTTCCCTAATTTTAAACCTGGTCGAACTGAAACTAGGAAACCTCTTAAAATTCTACCAATTTCATATGAAATGTGTTTATAGAATGGAATAGCTATTCTCTTATGATTATCTGATAAATTTGAAATATTATTGTTATTCAAGTGAATCCTATTTTTGACCTTTTTAATGCTCCTTAAAATATGACCGCGTGGATATTCATTTTTTGCTAAAGCATCTATAACATGAAGTATTTCCCTATCCAGAGTCTTTATCAGATATCATAAAAGCTCGATATATTAAAGAATCAATTACCGATAATTTATGACTCAGTGTATGATATGAATTGAAATTTAGGTATCTATGTGTGTGTGTTGGCTTTCTATATACCGAATGACCTAATGTGTTATTATTCTTACGTTTTACTAAAACATCAAGAAATGCTAATCTCCCCTCAACTTCCTTCTCACAAGTGAACTGTATAGCTAGATGAAATGGATTGATCCTATTCAAAATACTATCAACTTCACTTTTATTAACAATTGCCCAAATATCACCTACATATCTCTTCCATACCCTAATATTTATTTTGTGCGGGACTATTGAGTTCTCCAATTTATCCATGNTAATATTTATTTCGTGCGGGACTATTGAGTTCTCCAATTTATCCATGAAAATATTGGCAAAAATTGGTGAAAGTGGAGAACCCATAGCCGCACCTTCTACTTGACTGTAATAATTCCCTCTCCACTTAAAATAAGTGCATTTTAAACATTTCTCCATAAGACTCAAAACCTGATCAATGTCCAGATCCGTTACCCGACTCCACGAGTCATAGGCCATTAGCCTCTCCCTCGTGAAGCCCACGGTAACATCAACAGGACAACTGGTAAACAAAGATACGACATCAAAGGAGACCATCAACTCGTATTTGCCAAGTTCCATGGTCTTCAATGTGTCAACAAATTCAAAAGAATTTTTAACGATATACTTCGAACCCCGTGTAACGTCAACTAATATATCGCTTACAAATTTGGCTAAATTATATGTAGGTGAACCTATTGTGCATACTATTGGTCTCAAAGGAACATTAATTTTATGAATCTTAGGTAATCCATACAATCTCGGACTCCTAGCGTTACAAGGATTAAGCCAATTGTGAGTTCCTTTAGAAATCAATTGACCTTTGAACACCCTAATCAAAGCCTTCATTTTTTTTCTATCTTTGGCGTAGGATCCTTAGGAAGTTGTATATATGGCCTTACTTCTAGCATATTTTTAACCTTATTATCATATTCAATTCTATCCATAACTACTGTACTATTCCCTTTATCCGCATTAACTATTGCAATATTTTTATCAGATTTTAGCAATTTCACTTGTTTTAATATTTCCCTGTCTTGTTGGTTTATTTTATTGAATTTATTTTTACTTAGGATATTAGCGATTTTTGATTTGAGTTCCTTCAATCAAAAATCGCTAATATCCTAAGTAAAAATATTGTCAGGGAAATTTTACTTAGAATTTATTTAAGTTGTTTGATAACAATTTTTTATTTTATTTTTTATTTTTACCTCCATTGAAAAATTCTATTTTTTCAATTGCGCGTAGAGGATATCGGATGAAATGTTTTTCATGCCATAAAGTTATCCGAAAAATGCGCTTTTCGAATTGCTACCTTGATAATGAAAGCGGAATAAGCTTTCGAAACGTCGGTTCGAGAGAGGAGACGTGTTCGGCAACAGTGCAAAGTGTGACAACGCGAGCGTCACAGGACAGTGGTGGGTGCATGCGCGTTAACGGCGCGAAGCTTCCACTACAGGATTTCAAGAAATTCTGTCGTGAGGATCATCCGAGTTACCGTGAAGAGGAGTTTGAATGTTTATTATAACAAGCAAATATTTGCTTGAGATTCATCGTTTTCGAAAGAAAAAATTGTTGGCTTTAATTTGGCTAAATCGGTGCAAAAGAAGACAAAATTAACTTATACATTGCTGTAATTTGCTCAAAGCATTTCGAACTTTTCGGTTTTGAAGACAAAATTCAACACTTATGACATGGGTTGAATGTTTGAATTTCATTTTCTCGAAACATTTTCCCACCTGAATATTGTAAAAGCGTGCTGAAATTCTAAAAATTATTGTGGGAAAGAAATTAAAATCGAAAATAAAATCAACTTTCCAAACGAAGTCGAAATTTAATTCTTCGTACAAACCCGAAATCGGAATAAAAATTCAAAAATATCCTTTTGAATTCGAATTCGAAATCGTAATAGAAAACCCATCAGTTCTCAGACCTGAGAAGCCTATATTTGAGTTCATAATTCAAAGGCAATCAAAATCGAAACGTTTTCGATTTCAAATGAACAAAATTTCAGATTCCGATTTCTAGCTAAGTTTCAAATGTGGTTAAAATAAGTTTAGTGAAAGCATCCTTAAAAAATAATGGTTAACCCTTTTGTGAGTATGAGTAAGCTATGTCAATCATAATATAGCGTAGATTAACGGTATTAAGGGTTGGCGATCAAGTCAATTCTTGCGCAAATTTAGCAAAAAAGTTATAGGATTTTTTTCGCTGACTTATACGATACACGTCGTGCTTAGCCACCTCCAAACGTTAGTCAACATTGCGTTATTACAATCTGTTTATGCATGTATATTAAATAGAATACTTCCACTATAAATCTTTAAAAGCTTCGTAAAAGCTGACCTAAGCACAAACAATGGTAGGTAATATTAAAAAAAATTATTTTTTTGGCACAAATTAATACTATTTTTCAGGGTTGGCTAACTGTATACTACGTCCTTGTAGTATACGTATACTACATGTAGTATACAGAAATCGAAGACTACAAAAGTAGTATTAGTATCTTTCGTAGTTTTCGTATAGTTCGTATCTTTCTTTTTTTAAGTGCATTCCTATTTCTAAGCTTGGGTGGTCTCTCAAAACGACCGAAATCATCGTTATAGGTTGACTTTTTTTCACATTAGTAGCAAACACTATTTAAAAAATTACTTTATCAAAAGCCAGTAACAAGAATTACATTCGACCTCCGTGACGCGGAGTTCATTCACGACTTTGAGCTTCAAAACACAATCTAATTTCAAGCTACCGGCAATTTCGCAATTTTCGGAATGTCACGTCCAAAAGATTGCATTTGGGAACATTTTCACAGGGAATAAAATCCCTAAAGGCACATACCTTGGGCCAAGTGCAAGTTATGTCAATGGAGAGGTGCTGGAATTGTGGAAAGATTGAAGGCATACTTCTCAACACACAGTATCGAAGCATTCGATTTCGGTACACAAGGTAGTAGAATATGTCGGATTATTAGAATCAGAATGATTTGTTATATCTATTACTTTTTGCCGTAGTGTACGAAGTAAACGTAGTAAACAAAGTATACCGCTGTAGTATACGGTATGCTACGTATTATACGTAGTATACGGTATATTTCAATTATACCGTATTATACCCAACCCTGCTATTTTTGCAAAATTTAACCTGAGTTTTAAAAATGGATGTAATATCAATGTACGATATATTTCTAATAAATTGTCAAATTACTTACATAAATTCACGCGATGGATATTTTACAAAAAACTCAAGTCTGTTTTACCTAGGTCATTCTGTTTCAATTTTAAAAAGTGATACGAACATATTTGCCCAGATATGTATCACTTTGTAGTTCTTGTGTATGAGAGTAAATTAATGTCAGCAAAGAGAAAGTTGAAAGAAAAACGTGTCGCATAACTTAGAAAGCAGTGATAGTTGACTATTGACTAGAATCAACTACCTTGTAACCAGATTGGTTTATTCACTAGATTTTATTGACTAGAACGGTAGGCAAGCCATTGTAAACAAACTTTTGGAATTCACGTTTTAGTTTGACTACTAAACCCCCGTCATCTGCATCAGAAAACGTCTTTTGTACTCTACCTCATTTGGTCATGAATTTTTTCAAATTATACAATTTGGAATATTCTCGACTCAAATACCGAATTCGGGTATTATACAAATTCCGGGCTAATACCTTTTCTCCACTAATACGGATTAGAAAAATGACGAATGAATCAAATTGTGGAATTTTCAAAATTATCTCAATTAAAAAATATCCGATTCCGGAGTAATCAAAATTTAGTGAAAAATGTGGACTAATCCGAAATAAATTTTGGCTCCNAAAATTATCTCAATTAAAAAATATCCGATTCCGGAGTAATCAAAATTTAGTGAAAAATGTGGACTAATCCGAAATCAATTTTGGCTAAGAAACTTTTTAAACTCGTGTTTTTAGGATTAGGGTAAATATACCAACAAAGATTAGCAAGATTAAGTTATTGTTCTACACGCCATTGGTTGAAAAAGCGTTATCGTAACGATGATCCCAGAAGGGTTCGTCTGCGACCAGAAGATAAACATTTCGGGATAACCAACCAATTTCACCTTATTGTGCTTTTTTCAATTTATAACATGTTGCAATAACTATTAACAGGGTTGCACTAGTATGCAACCCTGTAGTTTCGTACTGCCCGGATTCTAATTGAATAATTTTTCAAATTTCTGACGTAATTTGGCGCCAAATCGTAATCTTTTTCATCGAAATTGGTTAACTTTTCTTTGTAAACCGGATTTTTTATAATACCCCAATCCGGGTATCTTCTAAATTGCCTAATTTTACAAAATTTCTGACTTAATTTTGTTCCTAATCGTAATTTTTCATCCAGATAGGTTAACTTTATTTTGCAAACCGGAATTTTTATAATACTCGGATTAGGGTATTATTCAAAACGATTAATTTTCCAAAATTCTTGACGTAATTTGATCTTGATCAAATCAATCGTAATTTTTTCCATCCAAATTGGTGAAGTTTAGTTTCAAACTTATTATTCCCTGAGACTGGTATTTACCTTGGGTATTTTCCAAATTAATAATTTTCTAAAATTCCTGACATAATACGCCATCCAGTCATAATGTTTTCCTTATAAATTGGTCAACTATACTTTCTAGCCCGAAATGTTTATAATGCCCGTTTTCGTGTATTTCCTAAATTCACAAATTTTTCAAACTGCTTGGCCAAATTTTGATACCCAACACTACTTACCTTTTGTCCTTAAAAATCAAAAATCAAATGCCTCTTTCACTGAAGCTCAAACTTTTATTTTGAGTTTACACTATACTATTACTCTCACTCTCGAAACATCCGATATCAACCGTTGGAATTTCGGCTTGTAATGTTTCGAGGTCGGAGACCAAAAACTGAAGTTAAACAATCAAGTGATAAAGGGTGACATCTGTAGCTTCATGAAATGTTTTGTGAAACTTGTAATATTATATAAGTTCTTATTACCAGTTAGGTAATTTCCGCAATAAAGTGTATATAAACTCGTACCGTTTTACAGTCAATGTGAATTATTTAATATGTATTGAATTTGTATACAGAAAGCTTCTTTTTGGCATATGAATTATTACAAGTTCATTTTTGCTCAAAAGCGTCATAAAAAGTACCTCCAAGAGCGGCGGTCCGCTACCCCGACCATCCATAGGTCATTAAGCCATCTCTGAGTAGAATTAATTTGCGAAAACCAGTTTGGGGTATTTTGTTGAAAAAATCGGAAAGTTTTTGATAGGGATTTTCCCCTTTTGTAACTGAAAAGGTCAAGACTTGACCTTTCAATTACAAAAAGTGAAGCCAAAGTCCTGGCTTTAAGGAATTGACAGTCCAAGATAGGACTGGTCAATGCTAAAGCCAAAGGCCTGGCTAGTTGATTGACATTCCAAGATAGGAGTAGTCGGTCTAAAAGTCAAAGTACTGACTTAGAATCTACAAGTTCAACTTCGAACTAGTCGATTCAACAGCTAGAATTACAAATTTGTAAGAAATTTGACAAATCAGTTTAGATTTGTCGAAATTTAGGGTTAAAGGTAAAGTATTAAAGGGACAAAGGTCCAAAAATTGAAAGGGACACAGACTCAGACTCTGTAGTCATAGGTTACGTGTAGAAATACAAGGCAAACTAGGGAACTAAATAAGTTAGCCCTTCCGAATAGTCAATTTTGAGAGAATGTAACAAAATTAAGGGTTGGTTCAGGTGAGGGGTGAAGTAGGATAAACCCTAGAAGTAATGCTAAGTCTACAGATTCCGAGATTGGGAGTTTAGGAAATATAGACTTAGAATTTCAGATTTTAGAAAATCAAGCAGAAATAGATAAGACGACTTAGAGTATCCGATTTTTGATAACGAAGTTCAAGTTATGACTTAGTATACAAAAACTATATGTGCTATGCTGGTTTAGGGTGTAGCAAGCATGCAACAGTAAATAGATCAAGTAGCCATACAGTAGTTGTAGATACGCTAGCTGAAGCGATAGCTAAGCTGTACAAAAGGTCAAGTTTGGAGTAAGTTCAACTCCAATTCTAGTACCAGTTTTTATACCCTAGGAAAACTTCAGCTGAGTCATACCTAGATGAAGTTGAGGGATATTTTCACGTAGATATTCATCAAGAAGAAAGTTTTCTCTTTTTGATTAAAGGCATACTATCTAAAGAATCTGAAGTTTGGGCAGATCATATAATTAAAGCAGAAATGAACTGCACTAAGTTCAGCGCTGAATTTATTGATAGGTATGATAGTAGCATGGATTCTAATAAGCGCATGCAAATATTGCAGAATAGGAAGCAATTAGGTCATGAATCATTTGAGTTTTGTATTTATGACATAATTTGGCTTTCTAAAATTGTTTTTTCAAATGAGACGACAAAATAGTCGACTCATAGAGCTAAATCAGCCTTGCATCCTAGATTAAAGACAGCATTAGGCCTTGTCGATTTTATAACACCAGAGGAGTTGTTTAAAGCGTACAGGTTAGCTCATGCTAATTTAGTGGTAAAGGATCAGTATAATAAGGTTGTCAACCTTACCTCCACTAGTTTGCTATGACGAGAAAGCTGAGAAAACACTAGAAGGTCATTATGAAGGGAAAAATAATTTAGAAAAACAGAGTCAGAATTTAAATTCGCAAACTGGAGGCCGAAGTAGTTTCCATTTTAGAGGAAATAGAGGCCAATATTTAGGAAAAAGACCAGATCAAGTTTCTGATCAAGGTCATAACCCAAGAGACATTCAGCCACAACCAGATACGTCAAGTAGAAGTAACCAGGGTGGTCAAAAAGATTTCCGACAGAAAGAACTTTTCAAAATCCAAGTAAATATAAAAGTAACAGTCAATGCTTTAAATGTCAAGGATTTGGTCATAAGTCTTTTGATTGCTCATCGGCTACAATAGTAGCGATGACTGCAATTCTAAAAACTAAGGACGAGTCTTGAGAGCTACAAAGTACAAAGCGCTAAAAATCACAAAGTCAGGATAGGAATTTGAATTAGAAAAGAGAAATGACGAACCGTCAGTCATTTACACAACTTTGACACAGATTAGTATTGACGGAGTTTTAATTGCAAATTTGAAAAGTAAGGAAGATAAGTTTATAGGTATTTTCGGCTCAGGGTGTACTTATTTTTTTAAGAAAGGAACTCAGCTAAGTTATTGAGTAACTTAATTGTACCATTATATGAGATATATTCAATAATGATAAATAATGAGAAATTAGAGTTAGTAGAATTGACATATTTCCACCTAGAGAACGGAGAATGGACATTCTATTTTAAACTATATTGTAGAAAATTACCGGTACAATGTGTATTAGGTAGGGATTTTCTTAAGACAAAGAAAATTGTGTTATATTTACATAAAGAGGAATTTTGGGTTAGTGAGGATCCAGTTAAGAAGTTTACGGATATCACAAGTTTGGCATTTTTTACAGTAATTCAACCTGAGAAGAAAAAGATTTTAGAGATAAAAATCATTCCTAAGGTTCAAGAATTTATGAAAAAAATTTCCAACGTAGTGAGGGAGGATGGGAAATATGGTACTGTAGATTAAACTTACCGTTTTATAGACTCACAAGGAGAGCCGACTAAGCAGAAACCATTTACGAAATCGTAAGCTATGAATTTCGAAATTGAAAGGAATGTAAAGATTTATTAGATTTATAATACTGGGAATGATGCCACTCCGATGGAGAACGCGCATTTGACTCTTAGATTAATACCAACAGGGTATTGGTATCAAGTCAGATTTTGACTCAAAATATTGGCAAATAAAAGTGTGATAGTAGCATTGAGAAATCTGCGTTTTAACACACGATGTTCACTACGACTTTATACTTATTCCATTTGGTTGATAGAATACTCCTAGAACAATCCAACGATTGATGAGGAAAGTTTTAAAAAAGTATTTCGATGATTTCACGAAAGTTTTTATGGATTATATCATTGTGTTTTCTCATACTTAGGAACTATACTTGATACATTTAAAGAAAGTTTTTGAGAGGTTAACTTTAGCCAAGTTAACAATCAACAAAAGGAAATCACAGGTTTGTGAAAGAGAAATCGTCTATTTATGACATAGCGACTAGATATGGTTTAATAAAAAATGATCAGGAAAAGTCATTTCTGATTTTGCAAAAAAGTATTTGTAATGATGTTTTATTACAATCACTAGATTAAACAAAACCTATAATTTTAAAGAGCGATGCCTCAGATATTGGGTTAGGTGCAGCACTTGTTCAAAATTTTGATAAAAAACATAAAGATCTATAGTATTTATAAGTAAAATACTTTAGGAATCAGAGAAAAAGCGTCATATTTATGAAAGGGAATTGTATGCTATAATTTTGGCTTATCAAAAGCTCAGAGAAATTTTGAAAGAACAGGAATTTACTGTTCAGACAACAGTGCAATGTTGAATGGCAAATCCGAATGAATGTTAAAGCTTAAGTCATGGGCTTTAGAAATAAAGTCATGGTATGCTAAGTTTATTCATAGACCAGGAAAAGAAAACGTAGAGGCGGACGCGCTTTCGCGTGCTCCAGTTCAGGTTGACGTGAATGATCCGGAAATGGAGGATGAAAATCCAGAATATTACTATACGCCTAGACTTTTGGCATTACTAGCATACAATGTTCTAACTCTAGAGATACTTAGAGTAGAACAAATAAAAGATAAAGAAATACTTAAAATTAGAGAAAATTTAAAGAATAAGTGAGATTAGTAGATAACACACTAGGGCAAATCAAACTGGCTTTTGAAATTTTGAAATTTTGAACTTTTGAAATTTTGGAGCATGTGCAGTCCAATTTTGAACTTTGCAAAGTTCAAATTGATTGATTTCAATTTGCAAAAAAAACTTCACATTTATTTTAATTTTTTAAATGTCTAAGCAAAAACGATTAAAATTAATCAACTCCGTCTGTAGGGAAGCACTTCAATTATTCCTTGCACTCGATGAAGATGATGAAAATGAAAAAATACTGGAAAATGCCCTTGAGGCAGTTGAAATACTCTTGATGTCTAGGTATTTAATCCACTCGGTCAAAGGTAAGGAGATATGTCATCGCTAACAAAATCTGTTTACAGATAAGCATAATAGCTTATTATTAAATACATAGGTGATTAAATCTAAAGCCCGGTGGGAAATGTCCTTCCTCACTGTGATGACAAGATATTTAAAAATGTTAAAAATTAAACTTAAAAATAAAAATCAAGAATTTCAAATAGACTTGTTTAAGCCTTTTCTCATGTGAAACTTCAAAATTTAGTTTGAAGCTCAACAGCCAATCACAGAGCTCGTTTTATTTTAAGTTAGCTAAACCCTTTGCAAACTTCAAAAGTTCAAAATTTCAAAATTTCAAAAGCGGCAGATTGATTTGCCCTACTGTATAGGGAAGTCAGTCCAGTAAGACTAAAACTCAGCCTTAAACAGAATGTAAAAGAAGAGGTTTTAGTTCATAAACAGTGAGAAACAATTTTGGTTTTGGTGGTACCAAGGAGTTTGGTCGGGGAAATTATTGAGATTTTTCACGATGTACCCGAAGCTAGACATCTAGGTGTCAAATCGACAAAATTGAGAATCAAGTCTACATTCTATTAGAATAATATGAATAAAGACATTAGAAACTATGTTCACTTTTGTAAAAATTTGCCAAGAAGTGAAGGCAAAGAATCATGCCTTAAGGTTTTTTTTACAGCCTTTTAGCGCTGTATTCGAAAGAACAAACAGATTTCAATGGAACCATTTCCACCGAGTAAGATGGGAAATAGGTTTTTATTAGTATTTGAAGACGAATTGTCTAAATGAGTTATATTATTTACGATGACATTATCAACAACAAGACGAGTTGTTCGAGTTCTCGAAAATGATATTTTTTGTCGTTATGGGACTGTAAAGACTATACCGTCCGATAACGGAAGTAAATTTTTGGCCATTCCTTAACACCCTCAAGCCAATATTGTGGCGCGGCGTACCGTTGCATTGATTAGGATGATTTAATGTAAGGAAATAAAAAGGATAACATTGGATTCGAATGAAAGGATGGGGAGTGATAGTAATTGGGACTTGGATACACGGATTACCTACAGTAGTGGATTCCTGTAGTATGGGAACGGGACTGGTTCTTTAGGTTGGACTCCTAGAGTGTCAAGTTAACTTCCCTAGAGACTCTTCTTGTTCTCTGCCTAAAGCGTCTTCTCTACTCTACTGGTCTCATGCAAGCTTAGAATGAAGTGAAGTGGATGGGTTTGGGTTGAGTTAGGTCTGGGCTGAGTAACCCGACTCTGCTATTGTCTTCAGTTCCCTACTCCTAGAGGCTTCTTTAGGAACTGGTGTTACCGGGGCCTGGTTCTCTTCTTCCACCTACAGGCCGGTCTCTCTAGACTCTCGCTCCTACAGGGCGGGATACTCTTCAACCTAGAGTTCTGTACTCTAGTGCCTAACTGTTAGGGGCCTCTTCTACCTACGGGACAAGACAGTTACTTGTGTTCTTGGTTCTTGGGTAATGTCTCAACGAGACTGTACCTAACTTAGGGAGATGATGTTACTTCACTGTAGTGACTGGTCTGCTCTAAGAGTACTATCCCTGTAGTGAATAACTTCTCTATAGGAACTCCGTCTCCAACAGGAACACTCTTCTCTTCCTNGGAGATGATGTTACTTCACTGTAGTGACTGGTCTGCTCTAAGAGTACTATCCCTGTAGTGAATAACTTCTCTATAGGAACTCCGTCTCCAACAGGAACACTCTTCTCTTCCTACAGGAGCTCGCCTTCCTATAATGACGACTCTTCTCCTACAGGAGCCTACCTTCCTACAGGGACTGCTCTTCTACAGGAGCTTACCTTTCTATAGTGACTACTCTTCTCCTACAGGAGCCTACTTTCCTACAGGGACTGCTCTTCTCCTACAGGAGCTTACCTTCCTAGAGTGTCTACTCTTCTCCTACAGTTTCTAAGTTACTAGTTACTCGGACTAAAGACCGATGGTCTTACCTAGCAAGTGAGGTCTTCTCCGAAGGGAAGGTTTGGGAATTGCGATGAGTTCTCCGGCACCGGATCCCAGAGGTCACCGAAGTCTGGCAGAGTTGCAGAGCTCTCCAGTGACACCGGTGTAAACGGTGAAACCGGAGGGATACAAGAGCAGTGTTGTAAACGACGAGAAATCCGATCCTCGCTCAAGAGTTGGAGGGTGCCACGCGGGGCTTTTGACCCTAAGTGAGGATGGAGTCACCGAGTCTACGGTCTCTCTAGAATAAAATGTCACTTACAACGCTTTTCCGGGAAGGGATTTCGTTCTTCACTNGTCTACGGTCTCTCTAGAATAAAATGTCACTTACAACGCTTTTCCGGGAAGGGATTTCGTTCTTCACTCTCTCTCTTTCCCGAGGTCCGATCCAATAACAACCAAGTCACAGCACACACAATCAATTGCTCTCCACTATCCACGGTAGTCGAAGGATTATCTTATTTATTCTCAAATTATAATAATCACTAAACTCTTAATTATAGATCTTTAGAAAAGCCATTGTCCCTACCTTTTTGGCAAGCTGAAACATAGCGCCTAATACTCTACTCCGTTGAGAAACAAAACCTCAATGGGAACCTCCCCCCCCCCCTTCCTGAGGTGAAGACTTTACTCCTATTTATGGTATCGCTTCTTACCACAAAAGGAGTGCCCATTTCCTATCTCTAACGAATTCTCCTAAGCCCGTTCACACATCCTTACGGAGAAATGAATGGGCTCAGAGGAATTCTTATTACCCCTAAATTCTATTCTAAACTATTCCTAATTTCAGGATTCCCGAGTACTAGGGAAGTGCCGGATTTCTGGCTGCGCCACAATATGGTAGAAAAGGAAAATTAGTTAAAGAATGAAAATGATACTGAAGGAATAGTTATTTCCATTGCAATATGCATAAATGTAGTTTAAATTTTCCATGTAGTGTTATGCAGGAAATAGAAAATGACAGTGGTCATAAAGTTAAATGTAAAATTGCATAGTCTTATGTTGAATAATTTAGAATTGGAGAATTGGAAGGAAAGCAAGTCAAGCATTGAACTTGCAATAATAAGAAAAGTAGCTGAGGTGACTACGTTTTAGGGAACACAGTTACTTAGTCATTGAGAATTTGTTTTGGTTTATGTCGTTGGGAAGTTATTGACTAATGGTAACAGTCAATGGACTTATTTTGGTGCTTGTAGTTGGAAAGTTGACTTATGGTAACAATCAATTAACCTAAATACATGAATATGCAGTGGTCAACTATTGTTTGAAAAGTTCCGTTGATCAATATTTGAAAAAGTAAAGGATGCAAACTAATTAGTTTAAAGCTAAAGCGTGTTAAGCAGAGATTTTATAAGACTTAGACAAAGTCTTATAATGGCAGGACAAATATTATGGTCCAGCGATGATCTAGCTACGTTAAGCATAAGATATCGCAGTGAGCAGAGTTTATATTCGGAAATAGTTTAGATTTGAAGTAAATACTTTTATTGTTAATATTAGCGTACGAAAACGGTACTGATCACACTCCGTTCCGAATGACTCTGCCTCAGTGACTCTGAAATCATGACTCTGAGTCACGTGACTCTGACTCTGATTCATCGATTTATCGGAGTCACTGGTTTTGGGTGACTCTGACTCAATAGAGAAATGTGAGTCACTGAGTCGTGACTCTGAGTCACCTGACTCGCAACTCTGTGCCTTTTCAAAGTGACTCTGAGTCGTGACTCACTAGGAAGAGTCATGACTCCCAAGTAACAAAGCATTACTGCCTACATCTTGCCTTTTTTTGTACTAAAAAATTCTTTTCAACTCCTGCAACACAACAAATCTGAGTGGGAGTTTACTGCCGCGCGGTTCTTGTTTAGTTTGAAGCACACTTGTAACTTATACCACTACACATCGAAATCGAAGTCAAATTTTAATAAAGATCTAAACTCAACGCTTCTAAAAATTCCAACTCAAAATCAGAATCGAAGTAGACAATAGCCATTTGAAATTGAAAAAATCTAAAGCATAATTCATAATTTTAAATAGTTTAGATCTAAATCTATGATTTTAAGTTTCTCAAAATCGAAATCTATAACATTTCAGGCCATCGAAATTGAAATATACTAAAAGATCTGGAAATAAGTTTCAAGCATGTATAATAAAACAGAGTTTTCTTTAGATAGACAAAGTTTTATACTCTAAAAAAAATTAAAATTTATAATTTTAAGGTGCTCGAATTCGAAATCCGTTATTCGAAGCAGATCCAAATCCAAATTTGATGCAACGTTTCAGTCGAAATTGAAATCGAAGTTTAAGTCTCGGTACAAACTGTAAGCTAAATCGAAATCCAACGTTAATCATTCAAAATCGGAACCCAAAACTAGTCATTCGCATTTTGAATTTATATTTCAATCTAATTTAGAAATGCAGTTTGATAATTAGGCTATAAAAAAAATTAGTTAATTGAACAAAGTCAATAAAATAACAAAAGCTCAAAACATTCGGATGTATTCAATCATCGATTATTTTGATAGAGTTGACACGAAGGATCAGTATAAATATTGCAGGTAAGGTAATTTAATTTTAAATCGGATCAAAAATAAAGAAGAATTTCAAAAATTTATTTAAAAGTCTTTAACCGAAAAGAGCAGGTAACTTAGTGTCTTTCTATCACTCATTTTGAGCTTTGAATACGCATTATGCTCATTTTACTGTAAAAAATATATAAAATTTCTATGAATCTGAGTCACTGAGTCATGACTCAGAGTCACAGAGTCATGACTCTGAGTCACCTGACTCTGACTCAAGCTTCAGGTGTGATTCTATAAGAGTCACTGAGTCAGGTCCACTGAGTCATTAAAATTCATGACTCTGACTCAGTGTGAAAATGAGAGTCAGTGAGTCATGACTCTGAGTCACCTGACTCTGACTCTGAAGAAAGTGGGAGTCATTCGGAACCCTAGATCACACCGATATTCGCTGAAATCGCTGAGATTAGGTTTGACAAGGTTTCTCAAAGTCTGAGAAATTATTTATGTACACATGCAGTTCTGTCGACTTATCGTAACGGTCAATTAGTAGACATGTCCATAAATAGGCATTATGCATGGTAGAACTATAGAGACTCAGAAATAGTCTAGTAGCTGACATGTATAAACCAGTAGATACAGTGACCTTCGAAAAGTCATGAGTATAAGAAAATTAGAAAATTTCGGTTAAAATTGAGAAATTTCAAGGTGAAAATTTTTGAGAATTATAAGCAAACCTGTCGGATTAAGATGCAATTCATGGACAGAATTGAAGAAGTAGCTTAGAAAAGAAGAAATGAGTATATAGAATTACGATCGTAATTTTATATGTAATTCCAATACATGGTAATGAAACATAATTAGGAAACATCGTCGATGAACAAAATAGAGTTTAGAAGATTCAAGGATTAAGTCTAAATCCTAAATCCCTAGTCTGGATTAGAAATCGTTTTAGATAATTGCAGAAGGCAAAAGGACAATTGTGATGATTTCACGATCACACAGTTGGAACATTCACTTTTTGGATGAGAAATAAAATAATTGAGAAACTCTAAGGATTTAGTCCAGATCCTACAAGAGTTAAGCAGAGTAATTACGGTTACTATAGTGAAAATTCTTTGTAGATTTTTGAAATTAATGGAAGTTAGGAAAATTGGATTATTGTGTTAAATAGCTAAAGAGACTTATGGTAATGGTTAATTAGGCTAAATACGTTATCCTGAAGGATCAACCTAGCCTTCGAAAAGTTGGGTGGATCAGCAAGAGAAAATTGATGTAATTGATGAGACGAATGTATTTAAATTGAAATCAAATGCGTAAATAGAGAAGACTTTAAGTCTTAATACTATGGAAACTAGAAAATATGAAGAGACTTAGTAATAGTCTTAGATTCACCAATATGAGTCTAGTCCGAAAAGGACAAATTAGTGAGATGATACAGTGAAATCATTGTATAATGGACAACCATCACAGAAGTCAAAGAATCTGACTTTGTGAAGGGGGGTGATGGAAAATTGCAAAAAAAATTGCAATTTATGATTTGCCATACGTTGATATTTAATCTAAAAATTATAGAAACGGAAGTAGACCATTCTTCCAAAAAAAGTTTTGAAAAAACTTAGGACTTACAATTAAGTACTAACATTGACCAAGTCATAGAATTGAGAATGACTTGTGTATGTCGAAAGACTTCGACAGTCTTTGAAGTATAAGAATTAGAGTCAATTCTTAAGTGGATTATTGATGAAGTTGACATTCATTAAAGATAACCTAAAAAAATTTAACTATCTAAACCTAAAGAAAACCTAACCTAAACCTAAACGAAGCCTTACAAATTAAACCTAAAGAAAACCTAACAACCTAAACCCAAAGTTGACCTTTTAGGTCAAAGAGAAGGGAACGATGGATCCTACAGAGTGCACTCTGGAGTTTAATCTTTACAGTTTTTATTTTAAGAAACGCTTCGCGCGATTGATAGGGCGGAAGCCACAGTCAAATAAAAATAACTAATAATAATAATTATTATTCAAGCAAAAGTTTAATTGTTACAACCTTCCGTTTATAAATTTACTGTATTTGTAGTGAAAATAAACATTTCAAGTTGAAAGTTTGATTTTTAATGTCTCTAGCTTATTGCCCGGAACGATTTTTAATACACATTTGGTTGTAGTTCACAGATAAGAAGTTTCATATACAGATTTTGTATTTGTCTCATAAGTCTACTATGGATATTTTTATAGGCCATATAATAAAAAAAATTACCGATTCACTTTGCCAACAAAATTTCTGATATAATAAATACTTCTGTACCTTTTCATTTTTGCTTTCGCGCATTGTATAGTGTAATCTCGTAGTATGATGGGATCATACACTTAATTGCATCAATACTGTAGAATGAAGTCAAATTCATCGAAATTTTGGTAAGATATTCTAATTTTGTGTTAAAATCAGTTTACTGGCGTAGAACTTGTTTACTAATAGCGAATGTGCTAGTATATGATACCATTGATACTGTTTACCTACATAATTGTATAAAAACTTTTATCTGCCTTTGCATACAGTCGAAATAATTAGTTTGGAAATTTGCGTACGTATGCGACTACAACCCATCCGAATACATTAATTCTTTACAAAAATACTTTTGCAAAAACGGGTTACAATACTACTTGCAAATCACACGAACAAAATCAAAGCTGATTTCTCCCTAAAATGGCAACTCGGATTAAAACAGATAATACCTGTCTCTACTTACCTCCAACTGCTTCATCTACTGACTCCATGTTGTCTTTGCAAAAGCAACCATCCAGCTTACTACATTTTTCAGATTTCACGCAGTTTGTTCCACAGACAGCACTACGCACATAGTTGCATTTGCAATGACCAGATTTACTTGGTTTTAAAAGTGGCGGAGAGTTTGTGCGATCATTACAGTATTTGAAACATTCCGTATCCAATAACGGGCTGTGCTGACAGCTGCAAGACATCGGCTCTTGACAAATTCCATAATTTGCTTTCCCTTTGCAATAGTTTTTACACTTTTCCTTGGAACAGGTGCAACCGCACTTATCGTTGTTTAAGTCACACCATGATGGTGAAATTTCTTTAGTTCCATTGCATTCTTTAATGCACTTACCCTCGTTACAATACGCATGTACATATTTCGTGCTAAACTTGGACCCACAAGTCTCATCACAGTAACATGTACATGGACTTTGCAATGGTTGTTGCAAACTTGCTTCTTTACACTTTCCCAGCTTCATCGTTTCATCGCAAGTTCTTTTACATTTTGAATTTACACAAATACAATTGCAAACCTTTGTAGCTTCTTTGTATACACCTGTATAGCCTCTGCTACCGCACCGTATTTGACAAGTGCCGTCTCTGATTTTGACGACTCTTAAACAACAGCAAATATAACTTGACGGACTTTGTTTCTCGCAAAATTTTGTTGTACGTCCATAGTTACTGCAATAGCTACTGCATCCCTCTAAGCAAAGTTGTTGAGCAATAACACCAGTGTAAGGAGAACACTGGGACTGTTCTTCTGAAAATTGCAAAATAAACAAAAACAAACTCAGCCGTCGAGCTTATCGCTAAAACTCTTGGCATTGTTAAAACTAAATAGATATTTTCAGTGGCAGCCTTATTTATGATAAGTTCTGTTGTTGGAAGTCTCAATAATAAAAGAGTTTAACCTTTTTATTGAAACAATTTCGCTAAGCTGAACCTATTAATATATTGTATTAATCAATAGCTTCTCACCTAAAGTATCGGTTAATGCTACGGTTAGTGGAACGTACCTTAGAGCAAGATTAGTAGAAGAAAATTATTTCCAGCGTAAATTTTATGTACTCTGATGTGGTTTCTCTTTTTGTGTCAGTTTCTGACTCAAAATATTTCTTTTCAACAAGTTGCTTTCAAGAACTCACGTTGTGAGAAAATGATTTGACTGTTACTTTTAATTTCAATTAGTAGATATGACAAAATTTTGAGTCCTAACTGACTTCAAATCTAGTATTGGCTAATGTAAGTTAATGGACGTTGATTGTTACACTCAAGCGTAACATTACCACCGTAAAACGTATGTATGTTAAAATAGACCTGATGAGAACTAACATAACAATTACCTATATGGCTGGATTAAATTATTGGGCGCTCATTGTAAAGACACTTAATATATAGTTATTCGGTAGTTGGGCATTTCTAGCCTTTGTCACATGCGATTCTTAGATTGTTAGGTTAGTATTGGTAATTACTAGGTTTATTTAGGACATTTTGTTAGATTGTTCAAATCAGTTCCATTTTAACACGCAGGCGTGTGATAATCGAGGGTAACAATGATTGTTACAGTGGCGTGTTACAAAACCTTGTTACAACCAGCCTACATCGCCTTACTTCAGCCATATAAACCTAAATTTGGCTAGATCACGCACCCTGACAAACCTAACAATCTAACTACCCTAACATCCTAGCAATACGTGCTAAAGTTGCGTGTTACAATTAGCGACCATTTCCTTATATAAACCACAATAGTATATCGCAAAAGCAACACATAGTCACTTTGCAATGGTGTTACAGGCGCGTGTTACAATCAGTAAAAACTGCCTTGCTTCAACCCTCATCTACTTACTGGCAACATCGTAAAAGCTTACGATGTCCGGCATTTTTGAAGATCAGCCAGGCCATAAGATCCTTAAATTGAATTTTTGAGGGAATCTCTATTTGAATCTCAAAGTCGTGGGGCATACTCATAACGTATAGCGACGATCCGAGATCAATTCTTACTGACAGTCTATGGTCGCCGAAGGCCGAGGTGGGGATCTAGCCAGGGTTTCGGTTTGAGACTATGATCTCTGAAGTACACATAAATTATACTAAAGATTTCTTTTTGTGAAGGGATAACCACAAAAAATCTTATGCAACATAAATCATGGATGAGTTATGGAACAGCGATGATATTAAATAAAGAATTATTTAAAATATCTATCTAGCTGCAATTCTAAATCTTTACCCGATATGGATATACATGTCATTAATAATTACATGACAATTTTGTCGTGGTCAGGTATAATGACTCATTATACGTAACCACGACAAAATTCTGTTGACAACCCTTGGCTCCTTCTCAAATCGACAGGTTTGGCCCACCACAAATCAATGAAATGATAAAATGAACTCTGCTTTTTTTTTTACCTGTTTCGTCTAATACAAAATCAGCGAGTATACCAGCTTTGCGAAAATGGAAGCACAAAAGGAAAACATGAACGCTTAAAAACAATAGTCTTTTTATGTTCATTTTGTTATACAAGTCCCACGGAGTTTGAGACTCAGCAGCAACTGGATTGGAATTGGTTACTATTGTATCCGATGACAGGTGATGTTAAGATAACCTAATTTGTTTATGATAATCTGTCACAGTAAATGTAAGTAAAGTCATGTCTGCAAAAATTAGAGGTTATTCGCCTTGAGTAGTTCATCAAACAGAAACAGTTCTGTTAATTCTTTGCAATTTCAACACCTTTTGCTTTATCCTTTTTGTAATCTCCATTTGATATTATCAAAGTATCAAATAATGTAGGAATGAATAGCAACATAAAACACTAAATTTATTGATATATATTATATTTATGTATAATTTATTGATATATATTATATATATATATATATAATTTATTGATATATATAAATTTATTGATATGCTTGGCATAGGTTGATACATAGAGAGCTACATATATACATACACTATGACCATCAATTCAAAGGCATCTACTCGTATTGAGTATAATCCGAAACCAAAGTCAACAAGATTAACAAATTTATTGGTTACTTCTTTCAACTCAACGAATCTGTGTGGTAAGTGTCAATTTTATGTATTCAGTGAAAGGTGAGAAAAAATGTTTTATTTTTCATTAAAAAAAGTTTTTCTGTAAGAAATAAACTAGCAATAAACCGCGGAAATTGTCAAGAAGGCAAATACATTCTATTTGATACGAAAGTATATTTGCAAACAACACTCTTCCCAATACACTTCCCACAATTTATAATGTATAATAATCTGAGCAAACTTTGTATATCCGAAAATGTCATAAATTTCTTTCACATATATATACAGAGTGAGTGAATAAGGGCTACCTAGAGATCCTCACTCCACCGGGCCTTTCTCTGTGTCACCCACCACAAATCGGCGTCAGAATTTTGTTTATTTTATAACATCACATGTTGTTACATTTAAACCAAAGAATCATTTAATCGAAAGTTTTAGAAAACATAAAATATCAAAGAATTATTGTTTTTATTTTGTTGTCCTTGTTTTAACTAAATTGGAGTACCGCCTATCCTTCGACTGATTTTGATCAAATATCGCTATCGGTACCCAGATCTTTTGGGGTTATTTGTAAAGCATCGTTTTCAACTCACCTCGCCCAGTAAACAGAGCAGCTCAAGATAGTGTTCCGCATGGCTCAGCTTTTGGCGTAAGCCAGAGCCAATGGTTCATGGCTTACCCGAGCGGTGAGCCAGCTCATGAGCCATGGATCTGGCTCCGCACTTTTGTTGAGCTGGCTCATGAGCCAGGCCCATGGCTCAACATAACAAAAAAAAATTTTCCCCGTTAATATGCACATTTTGCTAAAAGTGAGAATGACCTATTGAGAATAAGCCAACACAAATTATAAGTATGAACTGGCTAAAGGCAAATTGACTTTCAGTGACCAAAAATTCCAAAAATTAAAAAAAGTGATGATTTGAAAGAAAAAAAAATGAAAAATTAGAGGAAAAGTGGAAGAATTTAGGCGAATAGTTGAGCCATTGAGCCATGGCTCACAAGTTTTGTTGAGCTGGCTCATGAGCCATGGCTCTGGCTCAAAATTACTACATGAGCCAGAGCCATGAACTGGCTCTGGCTCAGAAATTTTTGTGAGCAAGTTCGAGCCAGAGCCAGAACCACTGAGCCAGCTCATGAGCCAGAGCCATGCGGAACACTTGCTCAAGAATAGGATTGAAACCTTTGTTGCCACCGTAAATGAAAACCCACAAATGCTAGAAAATGTCCGATGCGGTTTTTATGAACGAATTAATCATTGTCTAGACATGGACAGTGGTCACTTTGAACAAATGATCTGTTAAGTAGTTGCTGCTAGATTTAGTTAAGAAATAAATAAATTTCTGATGCCGATTTATGGTGAGTGACAGATAAAGGTCCTATGGAGCGAGGATCTCTAGGTAGCCCTTATTCACTCACTCTGTATATATAAACGAATCTCTCCGATTGTTTAAGGCTTGGTTATGAAGACGATCACTATTATTTTCGGTTGGCGGGTTTTTTTGAATTCTTTCTCACTGCCAATCACTACATTTGAGTAGCGGTATTTTTACTGACGTCCGTGGAACTTGTGCTCTACCGTTAACATTGATGCACAATTTTTCAAGCTTCCGAAAACTCTTCAGGTGTTACATAAAATCCAAGTGCCCGACTTTGTGAGAAATGAAGTGAGAAGAAATTATCAGAATTCAGTGTTTTGAATAACGGTCAGTGTCATATATAAAGAATTTAATTGGTTAATTAAATTTCTGTTCTCTTGTACATAACAATTTAACAAAGGCCTAAGTTTTCTTACATACAATTTTTTCAGCGACACAAATTTATCCAAAATATCAAAATTTATTTTATCAATGTTTCTATTGCTATTTGGGCAGACATTTCATTAAGACAAAACCAATCTACCAATTTGAACTCTTGAGTGACTGATTCCCAATCAACCTTTTTCTAAATTCTTACTTTAATAAGTTTTGGTTTTTCTTTCTGTCGACCGAAATTTTTTTTTATTATGCTATATACCATGTTGGTTTTGTTATCTAACAGGTCTATGTTAAAATTCCCAAGTATCACTAGTTCATAGTTCCTCTATGAGGCAAGTTGCCCCAAAAATTCGATAATATGTATAACCTGTGGAGGTTTATAAATAATAGTAAGCATTATTTTTTTTTTAATTTCGGGTTGACTACTGATATAACAATTTCAACTTCATCTGGAAATTTTAAATTTTCTGAAAAATCAGAAGCATTGATGATTTCGTAAGCACAAGCACTATCAATGAACAGCGCATCCCTCTTCCATGTGTTTTTGTAGGAGAGTGTAACCTCACAAAATTAAATCTATTTATTTATAGACTGTTATCAATATCAAGGGTGTTAAGTTTTGTTTCGGTGAGCGCTAGAAAGTTGATTGAATGATTACGTAGAGTAATCTCAATTTCGGCTATTTTAGATTTTAAACTATTAATGTTAAGGTGAGCTATTTTAAACATAGAAATATTTGATTTGTAACACCTATCGTGTCTTACGTTATTAGTCCCAATAAGAGGTTCATTAGTTGGTTTACTGACATCAGGTCATGTCATTGTTGTATTACTTATTGATTTTGCTGATGATGTTGATGGTAAGTTGGAATTCATAAGTATGTTTCCTTCTGTCATTTCTTTGATTTTTTGTGTTCAAGAGTGAGAGGTGACCAATGTAGTGATGGGTTATGGAAAGTCTTGAGATTCTGAATACCAGATGTAATAGGTGTTTTATGAAGAGTGATCGTCGAAGCATCTTGCCTGGTACTTATATCGCATTCAGTACAGATCCATGTTAGTAGTGAGTTCTCACATATTTGTGTTGAAATTTTCTTTGTACGGATGGAATTTAGAAATCCTGATCGTATTTGACAGATGTACAGTACTTGACCGGTTTTGAGAAAATATTTTTTTTAATTTGACATTTTTCGTAGTAATCTGCAGTTAATTTGCAACGCCTATGGGAATTTTGAACATTTTTAAGTATCTGCATTCATTATTTGTAAGAAATGACGTTAGGCCGTACTTTCCTTACAAATATATTAAGTTGAGTTAATCTCCACCATATTATTGAGGATTTATTGTAGTTACTATGTTAGCGTAAGTTTGAAGATCATAAAAATATGATCTATATTTGCCGAAAAATCAATTCTGATTGATTATATTTCATTTTGTAATGTAGAATTCGAGAGAATTATCAATAACTATTCTCAATGTTTTTGTAAATTTAGAAACCCCCAGTGAATGTCATATATTAGCGATTATGCAGAAACGACTACGACTTCATTTTTAATGTTCGTAGTAAAATGATGGGTAATCATTTTTATAGGTCGAAAACAAGAGTTGAATAAGTATAAAGTGTTTCAGATTTTGTATTCAGATAAATTACAAAATTGAAAGTTATGTGGAAATATTTGTTAATTTTCGCATTTCCAATGATGTTTACTCGGAGTGCTTATGAAAATTGTTAATTACAATAAAGTAAACTGAATTTTATAGTCTGGGATCTCAATGCAATTGCCCAATGGTCAAGAAAGGCCAATATATAACAATATCTCGTTACATATCTGATGAAATTATTCTCTCGAGTGTTAAAGAAACTAAACAAAGTACTATTCAAACATATTATCCCTCCCCTATTTATTCGAGGTATGATTGGTGTACTTACTGATCAGTTAAAGAAAAATCAAAAAATTCAGTTCATACCTCCATTTGTTGTAGTGATGTGGGGAGTTGACAGGTCCTCTTGTCCTGATTGGAGTGGTCAGGAGTCATCAAAATTTTAAAATAAAAATCAAAAACCAAAATGGCGGAAACCAGATAACTTTATTCTGTGAAGGTTATATACAGGCCGTTAGGTTACGAATAAGGTATTTTTTAAATCAGTTTTCTTTCGTTTAATAAGTTGTTAAAAATTTACACTGTCAATGACATTTTAATTCATTACCATCCCATAGCTGGGCACATCATAAATAAGCCAATTAAAAACATAGAATTCGTAGTGTTTCATTACTCGCAGCCAGATTCAGTCACTGGAAGCCCTGACTGACTCGAAACTTTGGAAGTTGACTCCTCGAGTCATGATTCTGACTCGTTAATTTTTGGGAGTAGACTGAGTAGTGACTGACTCCAGAGTCATGTAATACAAAATGTGGAAGATTGTTTAGGACAATCTGAAATTAAATGAAAACTTTAGTGGCGAAAGTACGTCAGAAAGAACAAGAAAAGTTCGACATTTTTATTTGCCTGTTGAAAAAGAGTCATGAATCACAAGCCAAGGAGTCAACTCCTAAAGTCATGGTTCTAACTCCCAACCGCAAACAAAAAAAATTTTTTTCAAAAAGGTAAAAATTAATTGACCTTCTCGAAATCTGAGCATGGGGTTGAGTTTTATTGTATTCTCAAACCAAAAATGAGCCCTTACCACTCATTTCGCCTCAAATNTTCTCAAACCAAAAATGAGCCCTTACCACTCATTTCGCCTCAAATGAGTAAGAAAAAGTGCATTGTAATTTCGGAGTAATGAGATTAGAGAGAGATAATTCATTTTTGGTTGAGAGGAAAGCAGAAAAACAGATAGATCATAATAGTGTTCCGCATGGCTCTGGCTCTGGCTCGAGCTGGCTCACAAAAATTTCTGAGCCAGAGCCATGACTCATGAGCTGGCTCACCGCCCGGGTGAGCCATGAGCCATGGCTCACGCCAAAAGCTGAGCCATACGGAACACTAGATCATAATAGTTGCGAGGAATGCGTACAGTTGGAAGCCCAACTCTGCGCCTAAGAGAATATAAAGTGTGGCGTAGTGGATTGACTCCGCGCCGGACAATTCCCGCTGAAAGTTGATTCAAAAAGTACTTTATTCGTAACCTAACAGGCTATATGATGTGATGCTTTTACCACATGGTAAAAGCATCTTTCAAAAGATATATGGGGCTATGCCCTGAAAGATATATATATATAAATGTATTATGAGAGAAGTGGAGATACTGCTGGGATGGAGTGGTGTTGGGTTGGAGATGGTCAAATCCCGTCTCCACATTGTATAAGCAAAATATTATATTATGACTATGGGTCAATCATTGCTAATATCAAGCGGAATCTTGAATAATTTTTGCTTTCCAAACACTCTCAAAACACTGTTTTCCGGTAAACATCAAAAAATAGTTATCTGTTTTGGTTTGTGAGCGACATAGATATTATTATTTTTAAAATTGATTTGAATTTGAATTTTTTAATTTTATAGGATTTTTTATACATTGACAACTTCGTTTCTAACTACAATTTTATTTTTTGGAAGATAGGTACATCTTCGTTTTGGTATCGAGTGATGATATTTTTTGTTTAATTTTCATTTTGTGAGTATCATTTACTATTTGCACTTTATGAGAAACTATGTTTTTGTCGTAAATTTATAAAGGTTGAAAGTGAAGTATTAGTTCTTGTGCTTGTAATAAGATTTAATAATTCTGTCTTATCAACAAACTGATTGAAACAAATAGCTTTCAAACTAAGCAACAAATTTGGTCACCCGTGAAAAATTGAAACCGATAGTACACTCCAAAAAATAATATTGAAATTAGAAAGACAATTTTTCACGTAATGAATTTTTTCAAAAATTTAAAATTAAGTGTGAATGTGTTATAAAAATATTGTGGATCTTACCATCATCATCATATTTTGTAGAAATGTGGCTTTTGACAGCATATAACAATTTCGCAAACAGACCTCGAATCGAACTTTACTCGTTCACCTCAGGAGGTCAACCAAGTTAGCATACGTTTTATTACCTTTAGTGACCTCTAGAGGAGAAGTAAGTGAATATATCACTTTTTGATCCTTTAAACCGTTGCTCTGTGAAACAAAAAATCTATTTAATTTTAAAAATTAATAAAATCTTACAACCAACCTTGGATTACTTATGTTAATTTAGGTGAATACTCGAGGTTAAATAATAAAAGTAGCCGACTCGAGGTCTGTTGTTCCTCCGGTCAACTGCTCGTCTGCAAAGTATGGTCAAAAGCTGACAGGCTCCTCTGTCCAACGTTAAATTTGATATGTTCATTGTAATGGATAAATTTTTTGGAAATTTAACCAAAGCAAGGAATTTTGAAAATAATTAAAGCTTCTATGCTGAAGTTGTCCACGGCTTGTTCNTTGGAAATTTAACCAAAGCAAGGAATTTTGAAAATAATTAAAGCTTCTATGCTGAAGTTGTCCACGGCTTGTTCAGCAGTATAACAACAAGGCGTTCTTGTTTAATCATGGCACAAATTTCAGCGATTACAGTTTTCAATATTTGTGGGGAAATGACTGTGGATGAGAGGCAACACTTGTAATTTTATGAATTTGACATGTTTTATATTTATTGTATTACAATTATTAGGTCGGTAATTATCGCATTGGGATACATCAAAACTAAATATTATTGAAACTTACGAGAAAACACCATTTAGTGTCTGTATTGTTAACTTCAGGTTTCTGCTCAGATTGTACGACAATTTATTTACAATAGTAATGATACATTGATAGTCCGGCAGCAGATAAGGGATGGAGATAGTTACTGTTCACATGCATGTAGACCAAACCCTTCAGAATATGCTACGTGTGCACAAGATGGGACATGCCTTTGCAAACAGGACTGCTACAACGGTATTGTAAGTAAAATTGTAATAAGCTTGATGTGTGANGATGGGACATGCCTTTGCAAACAGGACTGCTACAACGGTATTGTAAGTAAAATTGTAATAAGCTTGATGTGTGAATTTGGGTTGAAATCAAATTTCAAATTTTGATTTAAATCCAAGATTAAAAGGTAGTACTTGCTTGGATTTTTATATTTATACAATATAACAAACTAATAAGAGGTATATTTGAGGTTTGGCACTACAGTCATATTTAATTTTTATTGTCAGCTTCGTTTTCGACAGAATAAAGCACTTTAACACTTTCAAAGGTTCCTATTGTAANGATGGGACATGCCTTTGCAAACAGGACTGCTACAACGGTATTGTAAGTAAAATTGTAATAAGCTTGATGTGTGATTTTGGGTTGAAATCAAATTTCAAATTTTGATTTAAATCCAAGATTAAAAGGTAGTACTTGCTTGGATTTTTATATTTATACAATATAATAAACTAATAAGAGGTATATTTGAGGTTTGGCACTACAGTCAAATTTAATTTTTATTGTCAGCTTCGTTTTCGACAGAATAAAGCACTTTAACACTTTCAAAGGTTCCTATTGTAANAATTTAATTTTTATTGTCAGCTTCGTTTTCGACAGAATAAAGCACTTTAACACTTTCAAAGGTTCCTATTGTAAAAATTTTTTGTTCTAAAAATTGTAAATTCAAACAAAAAATTAGGGGTAAATTTGATCAAATGAATAAATCAAACGGCAAACGCATTGCACAAAATATTAACACTATGTTCATCTGATACAAATATTTTACCGTAACTATTGGTCATTTTTTTTACGTTTTTGACAATCCAAATAAATAAATTTTACGTAAACATTTTAACAATTTTTGTATAAATAAATGGATTTTGACTCCGAAATATTATAAGATTATCCAAAATCCGATCTTCTACTCCATTAACTTTCCTCATCTGTTTGCCGTAAGCCTTTTGACTAAACTGCATGCTGAAACTGGGTTTCTAAAAGTCATTTCTTATGGCATTTGCGAAAATGGGTAGTAACATCAAATGTCAGAATACCAAATTTGATCCATTATTTTTTATCTTAATGCGTAATTACTCTCCGTTTTCATTTCCTTCATTTCAATCATTATTTTTTAATATATGAAAAGCAAAATTAATTTTTAAGTTACTATACGAAATTGTTTAACCCTTTTTTGTTGTTAGAGCTATTATATTTCTTCTGACACTAAAGTCAAAATTGACAATTTTTAGCTGGTTGGAAATTAAATCTAAAATTTAATATACATTTTATTACTTGTGACAAACAAAGTCACTTCACAATTTCCCATCTTTAATCAATGTTTTATTTTTTCCATAGACGATAATATTTTTTTATAAATATTTCAAATTTTTTAATCGTTTTCCTTCAATTATTGATTTCATTAGATTCAGGACAACATGAGTGCCTAAGGACAAACATATTTGTACCTATGGGCTAAAAGCACAAGAACTAATATAACCCTAAATGTTGTGTTGTGTAATTTATATAGATGGCTCCACATAATACACTAATTCCGATTAGGGGTGTAGGCTACTGTCCACCTCCAGCAAACAAACCCGTTGATCCAAAACCTGGTGCCACTGCGACATGCGAGAACAGCTATGCGACTGTGTCCGGGCGGCTACGGAGACACCATTTGTACCGACCGCAGTCTCTCATAGGGTCGAACTTATGCGAGGATATATGTACATGTCTCTGTCCTCAGCAACCTTGTGTACAAATCATCATTAACAATTCGCCCTTAGTTGAACTCAAAAGAAAACTTCGTATTTTCTTCGAAACACTTCTCATCGCATTCTCAAAAGTAGGAAAAACTTACCTCCTCAACGTCTTCCTCATCTTGATTTGGACAATAGAAAAACTCTTTCTTCTTAACATGTTTCTCATTTTTTCCTGGCGCATGATCCTTGATGAATTCGACAACTCAAATATCAACTTTGCTACAAATGCTTATATCACATCGACAGATAATATGTAATCCAATACATCACTTTAGTGGAATTCCATTTATACAAGTGTACTAAGCTTTAAATGTAATTCTGGTCATAGTAGTAGTCAAGAATGTCTTACAGCTGTTATTAATTTCTCATCATTTTCTGGACTGAGTGCCAATCAAAGTAATTGCTTCTTGTATTTCTGAACCTAGTTTTGAAAATCCTGATTGTTTGTGGTGACTATGCAAAATTTTTAAGATCATAATGATTTAAAAAAATTAGAGTGCGGTGGGCTGGACCGGAAGTGTAGAATATATTCATTCTTGATTAATTTGTAAAGTGCAAGTGCCTTAATTTTAATTTTGTTATCTTCAGAACCTGACTACATATGTCTATAAATTAAGTGCTTACATTACAATTTATTTGTATACTTAATCAAATTTTTTGTCAAATTTTTACTTTTTATTCTAATTAAATTCCATTCGATAATCAAACATTTCAAATTCCGATTGAAAATCGACAATTTGTTGAAGGTGAACGCATAGTGGTTTCTGAATTAGTATAAAGACATATTCTTCAATATTCACAAATTCATATTAATCACGCGCGTAGAAATTATAAGGAAAGGTGGAAAGTTGTTTTTATTATTGTTGGAAGAGGAAAACTCAAATTTTCCCAAGTATCCATCACAGAGAGTTTTGTTGAAATGTTTTTGCTCCAAAATTTCTCCCTTTTTCCTCAAATAGAACCAAGTTCTATTTGAAAAAAAAAACTTTTGAGAAATATCTCATTTCAAATAGGTAATTGTGTTTATCTGGAAATTGCGGCTACTAGTTACATATTTGAGGGGGGAACGACAATAAAATTTAAGAAATAAACACCGGCTTAAAAAGATGTCGTATGATTTCTCTTTTTTTCACACTCATACAAAAATTATCGCTATGTTCTTTTGTTTCTCTTATAATCAAACAGACGAAAAAATTTCTTCCTTTGTGGTTACACACTGGAGATTTTGTTTTCAGAAACTTTGTAAGAAATTTTTTTTCTTTTAAAATTTCCTTTTTCTTTTGCAATATAGGCATAATGCTTTCTATCAAAATGTTCTTAGAAAAAAAATCTAATAAAGTGTAAATTAACAAAAAAAAGGAAATGTATAGAAAGTGAAACTTTTCAATACTCAACGGATCATAAATGCCAAAAATGAAATTTGAGTGTTGAGTTAATAAAAATAATATGAGTAACATTCAAGAAGTTTAAATTGAAGTGAAATGTTTCCTGGGAAGTTTATATGTTTTAATCAATTTCCAAAGACTGAAAAAAGTGAAAATGTTGAAATAATATTTAAATCCAATCTAGAAGTAATATTAATGTTTTATGGTGAAACAAATTTGTTAATTGAATGTTTCCTTTGGAACATATCCAGCATCGGAATTACAGCAAAATTGTAATTCAATTACCAAATACACATTACTTTTATAAATTTGGTTCAACTACAATTGCAATTACTTTCAAAGTGTAATCGATTATTCAATTTTGTAATCGATTAATTGTAATTGAATAATGTACAATTACAATAAAAAAGAATATTGTTAATAAGCAACAATTGAGAGTTAGAATACTCATATAATTTCAATTTAACACTTTTGATTGGGATGGAAATTCGTTTGCAAAAACTTAATGATTCATTAGGTTTCGGAGATTTAAAAGAGAATGTTAGTTGTCCATCACCAAGAGTAAACAGATATAATAATTGAAAAATGCAGTGGAAGAAATGCCACTTGCTCGGTTGTTTATTTAGAGAAAAAAAATCTATATTTCGACAGTGGATTATCGATAATCAATTCTCTCAATATGAAGTAAGTATACCAAATTCGACACATTCTAGATACTTCAATCATCCTCTAGTGTCTTAAATTAATCTTTATTTATTTCAACTTTTTCCTTTTCTATTCTTCTTGGAGTTTGTTCCTTGTTTTTCATTTATACTATGTCAATCTACTTTCCGAAAAATGTGACAAGTTTGGGTACTCTTGACAACTCTTCTCGATTTGACTGAAATTTGGCTCGGTTTACAATGGATTTAGCTGTTCTAGGCCACTAAATTAAAGTTTAAATTTAAGTAAATTATTATACTTTATTTGCATAAAGTGGAAAACTAGTAGAAGTATTCTTAATGCACTCTCTCTTACTCCTAGTTTCTCACTACTTTCTCAACTCAAAGAAAGCAATATTAGTGCAATAAAATTTTACGGGTCTGATTATTGATTATTTTTTGTTAAGATGACCTATTTAACAAGTATAGTAAGTTCATAGTAGGGTCCTGCAATATTGTTGGAGTAGGTATTTCTGTGTCTGGTGGTAATTCCACTGACAGTGCTTCCATGTGGTGAACAGCCACAATTTCATAGTCATCACAGCTACTAGATCCTAGATCACTAGGAACTAAAAAAATTGGAAATTGTAATAAATCAAATTTAAAAGTAATATTTATGTATACTTGGAGGTCAATTATGTAGGATATGGAATTCAATTAATAAAAAGTTTGTTGCATCGTCTTAATATTTAAATGTTTATTAGAATATAAAGTTATATGATAAAGGGACAATTGATTAGATTAGGTTCTTGTCATTCAGTATTTCTGTTGCCATAGATGAGTGTAGAATTCACAGTCCATCTAAAGTAATCCGAGTATGTAAGCAACCAACTCTAATAGCTAAAATGAAAAAGCACAAAAATACATCATCGGAGAACGGAGAAATACTGATTTTTTAGAAAATTTTATATATGAAAGAATTTTTATTTGGGTTCGTGTGTGAGTTTCTTGTTTAGCAAGCTATCTTATCTCTAATAAAGCATTTTTTTAAGTTTTTAGTTACGTTTAACTCAAGCTTGTGTCATTCATCACAAAACTATGTTGTATCAGACAGACACTTGCTAACAAAATTGAATTTTAAACCTATTTAAATAATATTACACAAATACAGTTGCGCAATCAAACCAGCAGAGTTTGCTAATTGTAGATATGACAGCTTTTGTAGGTTTTGTCACAGACAGTAAATTTTGGCATCGAAGTAACCCTAACAAGATATATGATTGACCTCCCGATTTCACTCAAAGTTGTTATTACGAAGACAGACAACCCTGTGCGTGAATTTTCGGAAAATATAGAACACAGTGAAATTTTAGATTTTAGCCACTCCAATAGTAATTCAAAGCTGATATCCAGACTTCACTAAACTTACCATTACAGAGACAGACAGACCGACTCAATTATTTTCAAATTTGACAGAAGATAGATATCACACTAGGGAACGTTGTTTTTTTGTGAAAACAACTCCTGTCAGAATTGACCTTTATCAGAAACTATCAAAGTTTCCACTACTAGAACCGACAAACTTGTTCGGTTGATCTCATTTCTGGGAACACATAGGTACATCGATGTATGTGCGCAAATTCAAAACAAGTACCCATTTAAACAATGTTTATAAAAGTGATATACATTCAATTGCATAATTTGAAACTAGTTGAGCAGATATCCCCCTCTCCATAATGTAAATTATTATAACGTTGATATTTGTTTATACATTGTCCAGACACAAAGTATTTATACAATTGCCAAATTTAAGACTAGAATGGTTAACTTTTAAAGATTCTGCACTAATGTGTTCATTACTGTGTTGCAAACACATTATAATTGTAGGTCTAACCGTCGATGCTTTAACTCAAAGACGAATTGACAGTTCAAGATAGGATTTTCACTAATACATAGCCCATGCACTAGAAAAAAGACAAGTTTGAAGGTGAGCATTATCCGTAAACTGTGACCTTGTTTTTAGTTTTTTTCCCCGAAACTCCAATTTTGTCTTATTGGAATTTGCATGTTAACTAATATGTCAAATATTTCGATAACCAATGGATGAATCAATATGAAAATTTCACTACTGGATAGCCCATTCTTCTATCCGTACCCCGTTTATTACATCACCAACCCTGGGCATTATAGTATCCCAGAGATTATCCAACACCGGACATTAATTCCCCCCTCATATACCCTAACCCGACATAACCCTAACACGGGTATTACATTACTCACGACGTTACCCTACCCCGGGTATTATCCTAATCCGATATTATAAAATAAACCATATTATAAATAATTAATCGAGTATTATTAAAACCAGTATATTTGGAACGAACGGATATTGTGGCGCAAAAAGTTTATTACCTGCGACACATTAGGCACTACAGGCATGAAGGTTATAAATTTTTCTATTTGGAAGAAACATGGACGTCCCCAGATCAGACTAGAAACCGATGTTGGCAAAATTTTTTGGAAAATAAAGAAATACAGGACCGTAAGGAGTGGGGTGCTAAGGTACTTTTAGACGTAAATGGCAATACTGGAGGTTTTAAAGTAAATGGAGGCGAATGTGTAAGAATTATGATAAAACAAGCAACCTTTTCAAACTATTTTTATTAGGCAGAGGCCGTGATATAATAAATTTAAAAGGGGGGGGGGGGTGTCGAAATATTTATTTTCTGGATTTTTGTATTTCTCCACGAATCATGACATTTGAAGACTTTTGGGACAGATTTTCCAAAAAAAAAAATTTGAAAATTTTGAAGTGTTTTGAAAAAAAAATTTTTTTGGAAACTCTCAAAAGTCTTAAAATATCATGATTCGTGGAGAAGTGTTTTAATCCGAAAAAAAAAATTTTATAAAAAAAAAAATGAAATTGAAAAAAAAAATTTTGAAAACAAAAATTTGTTTTGCAAAATAGTCTTAAAAGTCTTCAAATGTTATGATTCGTGGAGAAATGCAAAAATCAAAAAAAAAGTTTTTTTTAAGTTTCTGCACCCTCCAAATGTATACCCCAACCGGATTCTGAGATGGATGAAGCGATGGAAATAAGTTAATGTAAGAATTTATTATTATTAATTAGGTTGATAAATAAGTTTGATTAGGCATTCCTGACTTTGCTTACGACACTGGTACATTAACCACCTCCCAGTGTATTGAAACTTTGGTTCTATAATACAACTGAAATCTAGACTAAACTAAAAGACAACTAAATCTTTCTTATAGGTTTCAACAAAGTCGGATGCATAGATGGGCATACAAGAATATTAAATTAGACTCTAGTCTATTTTAATTGTACCAGGTAGGCTGCTAATGACTCCCATTTTCTTCTGCGAGCCAGGTGACTCATAGTCAGTGACTCACATTCAAAAGAGTTTTAAAAAATCAGCTACAACCTTTAAACAGTAAAATGAAAGAGAATTGATTAATTTCGTCTCCAATTTTTTCTTTTGTAATTAAGAGCAACATGCGCAAAGGTCATTTTGCGACCTATAAGGGAAACTTCTAAAAAAATATAAAAATTTTAAGATATGAGATTCAATGTTAACAAAACGAAATGTCTTATGCACCTTTTGCTGAAATTCAACCTCAATAAACAGTTAGGGTCAAATGTTGGCAAGTTTTTAAAATATATTGATATTGGTTATAAAAACGTATTGAATCACTTCACAATTTAAAAGTTTGGAAATTTTAACATGCTTAAATTTTTATGACTCTGCAGCGGCACATTATAACATTATATAAGTTGATAAAGGTTAGTACAAGTGTCACTAAAGCGTGGCAGTTTCGATCTCCTCTGAGTAAGGAATTCTATCCACCAGAACTGAAGGACCAGAGAGGATAAGACAAGAGAAAGGAGACTGTCGCGACTTACGATCGGTCTAGTTGTCACTTTTATTTTTGTATCTCTTGAATAATTCAGTAGAGGACGAATATATTATTTCATTAATGGTTATCTAAGTATTTCTCAATCGTTGCTTGAGAGACTACTTTTCATATGTGACGTCTAAGTGATTAAAAAATTTTAATTTTAATTTTTAGTTTTTTTAATGCAAATATCTTACCAGAAATGTGGTAGAGGGAATTTTTGGTGTTATGCTTCAACTAGTGATGAAAACTTTCCTTTCCTTTCGTTTTTTGTCGGAAACGAAAAGGAAAGGAAAGTATAAGGTTAAGAACGAAAACGAAAACGAAATCAAAATCCTAAAATGAAAAGGAAAGGAAAGCAAACGGAAAGGGAAGAAAAGGAAACGAAAACGGTATTTTTTACAAATTTTTTGATTATCAAATTTGGCAAAGCTAGCGATTTTTTTCTCTAAAGTAACATCCTCATAATAACAAATGTAAAAAAGTATTACTCAACAATTTGGTTAACTCGGCATTCCCTGCAGTTATTTGGATTAGGATTTGGCTCGCAGGATTTGGATCCAACAGCCATTTCGAGCCAATTTGTGACCCGAGCGATTCATTTCTAACCAGGCTCACATTGTTGTCTTTGTCTTCTTGTCTTCCCGTATTCCTCCAATCTCTACTAATATACATTAACTCCGTGCCGACATCCGTCCCATTTCTTCCCACATGCCTGCTTGTCTTCCCGCATTCTTCCCTTGTCTTCTCGAATCCTCCATTGTCTCTCCGCATCTCTCCTAATTCTACTCACATACATTTAGTTCTTGCCGCATCCCTCCCATGTCTTCCTGTATCCCTATTTTGTCTTCCCGCACACCTGCCTTGTCTATTCGCATCCCTCCCATTTCTTTCCGCATTTCTCCTCTTGTCCTGCTTCCATCCCTTGTCTTATAGCACATCTCCCTTGTCTTCCCGCATCCCTCTTATATCTTTCCGCATCCCTCCCTTGTCTTCCCGCACCTCTCCCTTGTCTCCCCGCATCCCTCTCATAGCTTTCCGCAAACCTACCTTAACTTATTAAAAACACTTAACAAAAATCGTGTTCACTTAACAATTTCGTAACAAAACGATTCACTTACTTAAATTTTTAAATTTCTACACTCAACTACTCAAAACTAACGCATTATTTAGGAAAATGCTTTTTCTGTTTCCTTTCCTTTCCTTTTCGTTTCCTTAGAAACTGAAAACGAAAAGGAAAGGAAAGGAAACGAATGGATTCGTTTTCAAAAATCCTAAAACGAAAAGGAAAGGAAACGGATTTTCGTTTTCGTTAAATCTTCGATATAACTATATAGGCGCTTCGATATAAATCGTAGTGCCCAACTTTGTGAGGAATGAAGGGTTAAGAAATTAACAGAATTCAGTGTTTTGAACAACGTCCAATGTCATATAAAAAATTTAATTTTTTAACAATTTACTTCTCTCATTAGATTTCATCTAACTCGATTAATCACATATAAATCTATTTTAAAAGTTTCTCATGTTTCGAATTTTACCTGGTGGTAGTCAAACCATACTTTGGCATCTTGGGAAAGAATCGAATTCACCAAATGTAAAAATTGAACCGCTACATATTCTTAGGCTCGGAAATACTGTTCCACAAAATATGCAATAGCAGATAACTAATTTGGTTTGAAACATTCAACTGAAACTGTTGAATTAACAGTTGTAACTTTTATATTTTGTAGGAAATTTGCCAACAAATTATTAGAGCAGAAAGATATTTGAATAGTGTTTGGGTTGTTATTTTGAACTATGGTTTGTACAACGACATGTTGAAGTATTTAAGGAAGCACTGGTTGTTAGGTGAATGTGTGAATTTTTGGATTTAGGAAGTTACAGATTGTTGCATTTGTAGAAAAAATTGAGTTCGTACTCTTGCATTTATTTCGGCGTTAATAGCATAGACATTTGAAGGTTAGTTTGCATTTGACTTATATTTTTCTGTATAACTTGATTAATCTGACACGGTTTATTTAAATCTGTTTCGGGTGAATGTGGTTGATAAATTTTGATTTTATTCGCATTATGTTCAGTTACAACAGGTTCAATCAAAACCTCACCTCCAGAATTTGGACTATGGTTATCCTCATTTTCCAAAATCACTGAAGATGCTTACGAAAATTATTATTGCCCCTAGTTCTGGATTGGAATTGGACCGGAATTGTTTTATTTAACCGCTGATCTTTTTCCGACTTGCCAGAATTGCTGGGTTTTATCGGCTTAGGCGACTTGTTTCCCAATGGTTTGGGCACAAATTTTCACTTATCAATTCACAATTCCAAACTAACAAACTAAAAGAATTTCACTTTTGATGGTATTCAGAAATTCTTAGTATATTTGAAAGGATATACAGTACTCGACCGGTTTTGAGAGAATAAATTTTTCCAAAATTTGACTTTTCTCGTAGTAATCTGCAGTGAATTTGTTACGCTTTAGGAAATCTTCAACAGTTTTAAATATCTGTATATTACATTATTTATAAGAATGACGTTAGGCCGTACTTTTCTTACAGATATATTAATTTGAGTTATTCTCCACCATATTATTGAGGATTTATTGTTACTATGTTATCATAGATGCATCTAAGTTTGAAAATCATAAAAGTTTGGTCTATGTTTGCCAAAAAAAGAATTCTGATTGGCTAAATTTCGTTTTGAAATTTTTGATCTAGAATTCGACTGAATTATCAATAACTATTCTCAATGTTTTTGAAAATTTAGAAACCTCCCGAGGATATCAGTGGAGTTTACTAAAGTAAGGCAGAGAAAGGAGAATTTACTTTCACTTTGCTATAAAGTAGCATATGAAGGTGAAAGTAAGTTCTCCTTTCTCTACCTTACTTTAGTAAACTGAACTTATAATAGCGCTTATAAAGAAAGAACTACGACTTCAATGGGTAAGCATTTTTATCGGTCGAAAATAAGAGTCAAATAAGTATAAAGTGTTTCAGATATTGCATTCAGATAAATTACAAAATTGAAAGTTATAAAATTTATAAATTTTCTAATTTCCATTGATACTTACTCGGGGTGCTAATGCAAAAGTTCTTGCTTTCACTTCTCAATTCAAAGTCTCAGCGCCATAGAAAATGAAAAAGATGTATTTTTCAAATTTTGAATTGTTACGCCGAAAGACTGGATGAGTATACAAAAATTTACACTAGAATTCTTGACGTTTCAAATATTACCTTATATTACGCGATCAGAATTTTTTTGGCATTTTTCATAATAGTATTTCGGTAAACATTGGCAAAGGGTTTGAAATTTTTTATTATAAAAAAATTTGGATTTTCTTTAGTATAATTACAAAAAACTCAATTTTCATCCGCCAAAATTAATTCCAAAAAATGTAAATTACAATAAAGTAAACTGAATTTTATAGTCTTAAGCTGAAACTAGAGTTGCCTTTCCCCCATCGTGCTTCGAGGAAAGTGCGGTGTGGTTAAAAACATTCAGTACCTATTTGAATGCAGTTGCCTTGGGAAAAACTGATTGTGTCATTGAAATTTTTTAACCACACCGCACTTTCCTCGAAGCACGGTCGGGGAAAGGCAACTATAAATCCAGCTTTAGGCGTCAATGCGATTGCCCAATGGTATTGCATGATGACTGCTGTTCCCATTAGGTTACGGAGTCTATGTCCGACTTTCATAGGGAACCCCGTCCTTGCCAACGCGACGGAAGGTATTTCTACCGCTTTCTCAGCATCAGCAGGACGAGAGATACCAAAGAACGTATTGTGTCCGTAAATTGGATTTCACTCCGAACTTTACTTGGATTTGCCAGAACCTGGAAATGAACCCAGTATCGCCGCTTGAAAGAGACACGCTCTAACCTAAGCAAGGACCGGCCTGACGCTAATAGCAGTAGTTAGATTCTGTGTGTTAAACCATGCTAGATTTTAAGCTCTAGGTATAAACTCAAAATTTATAAGTTACATGTTTTAATTTCTTATCCCAGGCGCATGTTTTTCAATGCAAATATAAAAAAGAGAAATTTCCAAAACTCAAGATAAAAATAAAATTAGCAACAGGTCCCCGTCCTTACTCAAAAACTAAACAGAATCATTTAAATATTTGGTGTAACAATTACACAATTGGTCCAAGCGTTTTGACTTCTCTGTGTACTTAAAATTAGAATTGTAAACAGCTTAACAAGTGATGGTAAATTGTAAAAGAATTATTTTGAAAACACGATTTGAATTGTATTTGTCATCTATGTTACTAGTGGTTTTGTTAAAGTTTAGACAGTTGTTGGACAATTTTCAAGTTGTGGAATTGAAAATAATGGTGGCATAGGACACAGGTGATTATTTCTTACACTTATTCATACTATAATAAGGATTTATAGTAAATCCCATCGCACGAAGACTTGTTATTACTGATATTAGGAAATTACAGATTCGATTAGATAGTCAACGTAATTGGTACTATTTACTTAACTTGTAACATCATCACTGTCTAGTATGAATTCTCCTGTCAATCTTTATCATTGTCTCCCAACTCTTCACGTTTTGTTCATATTGTGCAAAGGAAAAGCAAGTTCCCAGTTTTAAGCAATTTTAAAATCATAAATTTTTGGTCTTGTGTTAGTTTATTTTCAGTTGAACATTGGTCACTCGTCGTATTACGTCTTAACGATTTTGTCCTCTAATGTCTGTTTTTTCTCAGAACTTCGTGAAATTGTACCATATACTATTGAACCTTAAATTACTCTACACAACTAGCTTTGTACTCAAAGTAAGTTTTTTGGTAATAACTATTTTAATTTTATTATTAATTAGCTTGTTGCTAAAGCATGATTACAGCAAACATGGAGGTTATTTAAGCAAAGTATAATTGCATTTGTTTCAAAAAATGATGCAGAGGCCAATTGTATAAATTTTAGCTTTGACTATTGACACAATAGTGACTGACATAGATAATCAAACATGTTCAGTGAAATGTTTCTTGGTTTATGCTGTATCCACTATTGCAAAGATTGCCAATATCGAAATGAATGACCTTGAACGAAAAATAAAAAAATTCACTTAACATACTTCCATTTATAAAAGCAAAATATTAGGNGAAAAATAAAAAAATTCACTTAACATACTTCCATTTATAAAAGCAAAATATTAGGTTATGGCTCTGGGTCAATCATTGCTAATATCAAGCGGAATCTTAAATAATTTTTCCTCTCCGGAAAACAAAAACTATTTTTCGGTAAACATCAGAAAATAATATTTCAGTTTTGGTGTGTGAGTGACAGATAATACATATTTTTTTTAGAATTGATTTGAATTTTCATAATTTAATTTTATAAAAATTTTTATATATTGACAACTCTCTTTCTAATTGCAGTTTTATTTTTTGGAGAATACATCTTCGTTTTGGTATCAAGTGATGATAGTTTTTGTTTAATTTACAAAGCTAATTCATTTTGTGAGTATCGTTAATATTTGTCGTTTATGAGAAACTAAGTTTTTGTCGTAAATTTATAGTGGTTGAAAGTGGAATGGTTCTTGTCCTTGTAATAAGTTTTTATAATTTTGTCTTATTAACAAACTGATTGAATCAAATAGCTTTCAAACTAAGCAACAAATTTCGTCATCCGTGAAAACGTGAAACCGATATTACACAACAAAAGATAGTGTTGAAATTAGAAAGACAATTTTTCATGTAATAAATTTTTTCGGAAATTTAAAATTGAAGTGTGGATCTGTTATAAAAATAATCTGGATCCTAACCTCTTCTTAATTAAATTATAAAATACTGCCGAGTTTACAGTTGAGCTGTGTGATACTGATAAATTAACCATATATCACAAGCTAATTTTTGCTCCAATAAACCGGTGCAAGTTAAGTGTATATTTCATTTTTCTATTCAAGTAATTTATTTCGATTTTGTTTGAACAATTGTCGAATTTCCGACATTCACGTTAAAACTGGAATCAACTTACTGTTTGCCTTCTTTGTACAATGAAATAATTAGTCATTTTTTTTCTGCTTTCAACTTTAACTAATTAAGGAAATTTAACTAACTTTAACTAATTACTTATTATAACTTGATTTGCAGATAACAATCTTGCTTAGTGATATTACACTTTTATAAACAGGGTGTTTGATACCGGTGTTTAAGTTAAAATTTCAAAAAATTTGCCGATATTTTTTTCAAATTTATATAAAAATTCCTTTAAATTTTCGAGCCTTCAGAGTTTATATCAAACGTATCTGAGATATTTAATTCCAATTCATTTCCCCAAGAGAAAAAAAACCTATATAACATTTAACGTTATATAGGCTCGTAGTGAGATTTTGGTTAAATTTTGCCTATGAGTAGATTCTGTTCTTTAGATCAGCGTAGCCCTGAAGTTCAAATAAGTAACTTCCGTCACTTGAACTCGAAAGGACACATACCTAATATATGTTTTCCAGGAGTCCCTGTCATACGTTGCTCATATTTTGCAGAAATGTGGCTTTTTACGGCATATAACTACGTTGCAATAGACTTCGAATCGAACTTCACTTGTTGACCTCAAAAGTTCAACCAAGTTAACATACGTTTTGTTACCTATGGTGATCTCTAGAGGTGAAGTAAGTGAATATATCACTTTGGTCTATTAAAACGTTGCTCTGTGAAACAAAAAATCTATTTAATGTTAAAAATTAATAAAATCTTACAACCAACTTTGGATTACTTATGTTAATTTAGATGAATACTCGAGGTTAAATAATAAAAGTAGCCGACTCGAGGTCTGTTGTTCCTCCGGTCAACTGCTCGTCTGCAAAGTATGGTCAAAAGCTGACAGGCTCCTCTGGCCAACGTTAAATTTGATATGTTCATTGTAATGGATGAAGAATGGAAATTTAACCGAAAGAAGGAANTAAATTTGATATGTTAATTGTAATGGATGAAGAATGGAAATTTAACCGAAACAAGGAAATTTGAAATGAATTAAAATTTCTATACTGACGTTGTCCACTGCTTGTTCAGTAGAACAACAGCAAGCTGTTCTTCTTTAATGCTAAAACAAATTTCAGCAATTACAGTTTTCAATAGTTGTGGGGATATGACTGTGGATGAGAGGCATTACTTGTAGTTGAAGTAATGCTTGTAATTTTATGAATTTGACATGCACTATATATATTGTATTACAATTATTATGTTGGTAATTAATGCGTTCGGATACATAAACTATAAATTATTACATGAAACGTATGGAAAAATACCATTTAGTGTGTATTGTTAACTTCAGGTTTCTGGTCAGATTGCAAATCAATTTATTTACGATTGTAATGATCCATTNAAGCTGACAGGCTCCTCTGGCCAACGTTAAATTTGATATGTTAATTGTAATGGATGAAGAATGGAAATTTAACCGAAACAAGGATATTTGAAATGAATTAAAATTTCTATACTGACGTTGTCCACTGCTTGTTCAGTAGAACAACAGCAAGCTGTTCTTCTTTAATGCTAAAACAAATTTCAGCAATTACAGTTTTCAATAGTTGTGGGGATATGACTGTGGATGAGAGGCATTACTTGTAGTTGAAGTAATGCTTGTAATTTTATGAATTTGACAAGCACTATATATATTGTATTACAATTGTTATGTTGGTAATTAATGCGTTCGGATAGATAAAACTATATATTATTACATGAAACGTATGGAAAAATACCATTAGTGTGTATTGTTAACTTCAGGTTTCTGGTCAGATTGCAAATCAATTTATTTACGATTGTAATGATCCATTGATAGTCCGACACCAGATAAGGGATGGAGATAGTTACTGTTCACATGCATGTAGACCAAACCCTGCAGAATATGCCATGTGTGCACCAGATGGGACATGCCTTTGCAAACAGGACTGCTACAGCGGTATTGTAAGTAAAATTTTGATAAGCTTCATGTGTGTGATTTTGGGTTTAAGCCAAATTTCAAAATTTGATTTAAATCCAAAAATAAAAGTTATTACTTGCTTGAATTTTTATATTTATACAATCGGATATACTAATAAGAAGTATATTTCAGGGTTGGCACTACAGTCAAATTTAATTTTTGTCGACAGAATAAAGCACTTTAACACTTGCAAAGTTTCTATTCTAAAAATCTTTTGTTATAAAAATTGTAAATTCAAACAAAAAGTTAGGAGTAAATTTGATCAAATGAATAAATCGAACGACAAACGCATTGCACAAAATATTAACACTATGTTTATTAAAAAAAATATTTTACCTTAACCATTGGACATTTTCTTTTACTTTTTTGACAATCGAAATAAAATTTTTTATAGAAAGATTTTAAGAATTTTTGTACAAAAAAGGATTTTGACTAAATTGTTATATGATTATTCAAAATCAGATCTCCTACTTTATTAACTTCCTTCACCTGTTTGCTGAAAGCCTTTTAACTAAATCATACGCTGATACTGGATTTCTAACTAGATCTAAAACTCATTTCTTATGGTTATTTGCAAAAATGGGTAAAAACATCAAATTTCAGAATTAGTTATATCATATTTGATCAAATTTTCTTTGTCATTAATGCGTAATTACTTGTTCTCCGTTTCCAAACCAATCATTTCAATCATTATTTTTTATTATATGAACAGCAAAATTAATTTTTAGCTTAGCATATGAAATCGTGTAAACTTTTCTTGTTGTTCGAGCTATTCTATTCCTTCTGATACTAAAGTCAAAACTGACGATTTTTAGCTGGCTGGAAATTAAATCTAAAAATTAATATACATTTTATTACTTGTGACAAGCAAAGTCACTTCACAATTTCCCATCTTTAATCAATCTTTTATTTTTTCCATACACGATATTATTTTTCTATAAATATTTCAAATTTTTTAATCGTTTTTTTTAAATTATTGATTTCATTAGATTCAGGACAACATAAGTGTCTAAGGACAAACATATTTGTACTTATGGGCTAAAAGCACAAGAACTAATATTAATCCTAAATGTTGTGTAATTTATATAGATGGCTCCACCTAATACACTAACTCCGATTAGGGGTGTAGACTACTGTCCACCTCCAGCAACCGAACCCGTTGATCCAAAAGCTGGTGCCACGGCGACATGCGAGAACAGCTGTGCGACTGCGTGTCCGGGCGGCTATGGAGGCACCATTTGTACCGACCGCAGTCTCACACAGGGTCGCACTTATNCTCACACAAGGTCGCACTTATGCGAGAATATGTACATGTCTCTGTCCTCAGCAACCTTGTGTACAAATCATCATTAACAATTCGCCCTTAGTTGAACTCAAAAGAAAACTTCGTATTTTCTTCGAAGCACTTCTCATCGCATTCTCGAAAATAGGAAAAACTTACCTCCTCAACGTCTTCCTCATCTTGCTTTGGACAATAGAAAAACTCTTTCTCCTCAACATTCTTCTCATTTTTTCCTGGCGCATGATCCTTGATGAATTCGACAACTCAAATATTAACTTTGCTACAAATGTTTANGGAGCACTTCTCATCGCATTCTCGAAAATAGGAAAAACTTACCTCCTCAACATCTTCCTCATCTTGCTTTGGACAATAGAAAAACTCTTTCTCCTCAACATGCTTCTCATTTTTTCCTGGCGCATGATCCTTGATGAATTCGACAACTCAAATATTAACTTTGCTACAAATGTTTATATCACATCGACAGATAATATGTAATCCAATACATCACTTTAGTGGAATTCCATTTATACAAGTGTACTAAGCTTTAAATGTAATTCTGGTCATAGTAGTAGTCATAAGAATGTCCTACAGCTATTATTAGTTTCTCATCATTTTCTGGACTGAGTGCCAATCAAAGTAACTGCTTCTTGTATTTCTGAACCTAGTTTTGAAAATGCTGATTATTCGTGGTGACTATGCAAAATTTGTAAGGTTATAATGATTAAAAAAAAATTACAGAGTGCGGTGGGCTGGACCGGAAGTGTAGAATATATTTATTCTTGATTAATTTCTAAAGTGCAAGTGCCTAAATTTTAGTTTTGTTACCTTCAGAACCTGACTACATATGTATATAAATTCATTGCTTACATTTCAGTTTTAGTATTTGTCTACTTAATCAAATTTTTTGTCAATATTTTACTTTTTATTCCAATTAAATTCCATTTAATAATCATAAATTTCAAATTTTGGTTGAAAATCTACAATTTGTTGAAGGTGATCGCATAGTAGTTTCTGAATAACTGTAAAGGCATATTCTTCAATATTCACAAGTGAATACTAATCACGCCTATAGAAATTATATAGAAAGGTGGAAAATTGTTTTTATTGTTGTTGAAAAAGGAAAAACTCAAATTTCCCCAAGCGTCTATCCCAGAAAGTTTTGTTGAAATGTTTTTGCACCAAAATTTCTCCCTTTCTCTTTTTTGAGAAAAACTTTTGAGAAATGTCTCATTTAAAATATATAATTGTGTTTTTCTGGAAATTGCGGCTAGTTACATATATATTTTTGGGGGGAACGATAAGAAAATTTAAGAAAGAAACGCCTTAAATGGATGTCGTATGGTTTCTCTATTTTCACACTCAAACAGAAATTATCGCTATGTTTCTTTTTTTCTCTTATAATCAAACAGACGAAAAATTTTCTCCCTTAGTGTATACACACTAGAGATTTGATTTTCAGAAGATTTGTGAGAAATTCTTTTTCTTCCAAAATTTCCTTTTTCTTTTGCGATATATAATAAGCATTTAAAAAAAAATGTTCTTAGAAAAAGATCTAATAAAGTGTAAATTAACAAAAAAAATGAAATGTATAGGAAGTGAAACTTTTCAATACTCAGCGGAGCATAAATGCCAAAAATGAAATTTGAGTGTTGAATTAATATAAATAAAATAATGTTATAACTATTGGGAACTACGAACTATGAGTAACATTCAAGAAGTTGAAGTGAAATGTTTCCTAGAAAATTTAGATGTTTTTATCAAATTTTTAAAGACTGAATTAAAAAACGTGAAAGTGTTGAAATATATTTAAATCCAATCTAGAAGAAATATTAATGTTTTATGGAGAAACAAATTTGTTAATAGAAAGTTTCCGTTGGAGCATATCCAGAATCGGACAATTACACCAAAATTGTAATTCAATTACCAAATACACATTACTTTTATAAATTTGGTTCAACTAAAATTACAATTACCTCCAAAGTCTAATCAATTGTGCAATTTTGTAATCGATTAATTGTAATTGAATAATGTACAATTACAATAAAAAAATTTTTGTTACTGAGCAAAAATTGAGGGTTAGAATACTCATATAATTTCAATTTAACACTTTTAGGTGGGATGGAAATTTGTTTGCAAAAACTTAATGCTTCATTAGGTTTCGGATATTTAAAAGAGAATGTTAGCTGTCCATCACCAAGAGATATACAATTGAAAAATGCTTTGGAAGAAATGCCACTTGCTCAATTATTTATTTTCAAAAAAAATTTATGGTTCGATAGTGGATTATCGATAATCAATCTTTTCAATACAAAGTAAGTACATGAAATTCGACACATTCTAGAAACTTCAATCATCCTCTAGTATCTTCAATTAATCTTTCTTTTTTAACTTTTTTCCTTTTCTATTCTTCTTGGACTCTGTTCCTCGTTTCTCAATTATACTATCTCAAACAATGTGACAAGATTGAGTATTCTTGACAACAACTCTTCTCGATTTGACTGAAATTTGGCTCGGTTGCTATTTGATATACAATGGATTTAGCTGTTCTAGGCCACTAAATTAAAGTTTAATTTTAAATAAATTTTTATACTTTATTTGCATTAAGTGTAAAACTAGTAGAAGTTCTTCATGCATTCTCTCAGTTCTTACTCCTAGTTTCTCACTGTTTTCTAAACGTAAACAAAGTAATATTAGTGAAATACAATTAGGACAACACTGTTGCGGATCTGATTATTGATTATTTTTTGTTAAGATGACCTACTTAACAAGTATAGTAAGAGAGTATAGTATCATATAGTATCGTATAGTATCGTAATAGAGTCCTACATTGTTGTTGGAGTAGGTATTTCTACGTCTGCGTCTGGTGGTAACTCCACTGACAGCTCTTCCATGTTGTGAACAGCAACACGGTTATCACAGTTACTAGATCCTAGATTCCTGTTCTTTCGTCAAACTTTCAGCACAAATAAAACAGTCCAACCGGATCTTGGTTACGGAATGATTATTTTTCACCAGTAAACAATACAACGACGAATTAAGTGAAATTAAAAAAAAATCTCTCAAGTCTTCTTTATAGTCAATTCATTTTTTGTATATTTTAGTATAATCGAACTAACTCAACTAAAATAGTTGAATATGTATCAAAGATAATCAACGGATCCCAAAATTAAATGTACCTCTGGAGCTAGACATGTAAATAGTAAAACTCGTTGCTTCAAAGAAAGTTGTCAGGTTTTGGACCAGCTTTTTTTGTAATTTTGTATTCCGATTTTAAGAAAAAAAATTTGACGTCTGAAATTTATGAGAAAATGCTGACGCTTGTTTCTCTATTTATATTTTTTATTAAAATTATCTCAAACACTGTCAAAATTGTCAATATTTTGTGAAAATTTTTTGTGGAATTCTAGCCTTGAAATTGTTTTAAAATGTAATAACCAAATTTTTGATTAATATTTTACTATTATGTTGTATTACACTAAATAATTCCCTCCAAATGATATTAACTTTGCCCCTAGCTTCCTTGTACATTGACTTTGTGCCAAGTGAAATTGAAAATGAATTTAAAATTATTTCACAAAGTATCTAAAGGTTTAGCCAATAATAGCATGGCTATAATTTAAGGTTTGTGAAATTGAAATCGGTTAATAATTGACAAAGTTATAGTCATTAAAACGTTTGATAATACGGGTGTCTATTCACTTTTGGTCACCACTCTTTTAGTTACATACATTGGAGCTGTAAATGAAATAAATATTTCGAGAAAATTTTAAATGCTTTGGTCAATTTTTTGCAGAATAAACTGAAAAAAATTGGAAATTGTAATAAATCAAATTTAAAAGTAAACATTTATGTATACCTAGAGGTCAATTATGTAGGATAGGGAATTCAATTTATTAATAAAAAGTTTCTATTGCATCGTCTTAATATTGAAATGTTTATTAGATTATAAAGTTATATGATAAAGGGACAATTGATTAGATTAGGTTCTTGTCATTCAGTATTTCTGTTGACATAGTTGAGTGTAGAATTCACAGTCCACCTAAAGTAATCCGAGTATGTAAGCAACCAACTCCAGTAGCTAGAACAAAAAAGAATAAAAAAATACATCATCAGAGAACGGAGAAATATTATCTTTTTAGAAAATTCTACATATGAAGGGATTTTAAATTCTACTTTTTATTTCGGTTCGTGTGTGAATTTCTTGTTTAGCAAGCTTAGCTTACCGCTAATACAGCATTTCTTTAAGTTTTTAGTTACGTTTAACTCAAGCTTGCGTCTTTCGTCAGAAAACTACGTTGTATCAGACAGACAATTGCTAACAAAATTGAATTTTTAACCTATTTAAATAATATTACACAAATATAATTGCGCAATCAAACCAGCAGAGTTTGCTAATTGTAGATATGACAGATTTTGTAGGTTTTGTCACAGACAGTAAATTTTGGCATCGAAGTACCGCTGACAAGATTTATGTTTGACCTCCCGATTTCACTCAAAGTTGGTATAAGACAGACAAAACTGTTGGTGAATTTTCGGGAAATATAGAACACATCAGTGAAATTTTAGATTTTAGCCAATTCAGTAGTAATTCAAATCTAATCTCTAGACTTGATCAAACTTACCATTACAGAGACAGACAGACATACTCAATTGTTTTCAAATTTGACAGAAGGTAGATATCATACTGGGGAAAGTTATTTGTTGTGGAGACAACTCCTGTCAAAATTTACCTCTATCAGAAACTATCTGTTTACACCACCAGAACCGAAAAACTTGTTCGGTTGATCTCCTTTCTGGGAACAGATAGATACATCGATGTATGTGTGCAAATTCTAAACAAGTACGCATTTAAACAATGTTCATAAAAGTGCTATATATTCACTAGCATAATTTGAAACTAGTTGAGCAGGTGTCCCCTTCTCCATAATGCTAGAATTTGGTGACCTCCGAAGATTACATGTAAATCATTATAACGTTGGTATTTATTTTTACATTGTCCTGACACAAAATATTTATACAATTGCCAAATTTAAGACTGGAATGGTTAACTTTTAAAGATTCTGCACTGATTTGTTCATTACTAAGTGTTCCAAACACATTATAATTGTAGGTCTAACCGTCGATGCTCTAACTTAAAGACGAGTTGACAGTTCAAGATAGAATTTTCACTAATACGTAGCCCGTGCACTAGGAAACGACAAGTTTGAAGGTGAGCATTATCCGTCAAATGTGACCTTGTTTTTAATTTTTCTCCCCGAAACTCCAATTTTGCCTTATTGAAATTTACATGTTAACTAATATGTCAAATATTTCGATAACCAATAGATGAATCGATATCGAAATTTCACTACTGGATACCCCATGCTTCTATCCGTACCCCATGTATTACATCACCCACCCCGGGCATTATGGTATCTCAGGGATTACCCAACACCGGACATTAATTCCCCCTTCGCATACCCGACTTGACCCTACCACGGGTCTTACATTATTCACGACGTTACCCTACCCCGGGCATTGTCCAAAATCGATATTATTCTTTCCTGGACATCACCTGACCCCCGACACCGAGCAATGTCCTGCTCCTTCATTGACCTATCCGGGCATTTCCCTACCCCAGGTATTACTCTACCCTGCGAGTTATTCTAACCCCAACATTGCCCTACCGTGGAGATTACCCAGCTCCAGATATTACCCTGCTACGACATCACCCTATACAGGGCATAACCGTACTCACAAAATTTTCCTACCCCGGTCATTAATTTATTTCGACATTATTAATATACTACGGTTTCTTCTTAAATCTTGCTAAGGAATTGAAACATGCATGTTTTGCGAACTTTTTAATTTTCAAATTAATCGAATTATTGCCTGCCCCTGCCCAATTTTAATTCGGAGATCGAGACTAGGAGTTAGTCCTTAAATAGTAAATATACAGAAAAAAATTAATAGTTTTTGGCTATTTACAGATCAATATTTACTTTTTGCCTAGTTACAAATTAATAGTCTTAATTCGTCACTCAAAAATTTCTTTGTACACGTAACTGACGATAAACCATTTGTCAATACCATCTACAAGTTTACTTTGTGACACTGTATAACTTTGACTTTCACGCTGCTTTTACTGGTGCACCTATAAAACGCAGCATGAAGTTGGCCGTGACTAAACACGGGTAAAGTTAAATAAATACTAACATTTGACAATAACTTGTAGTTTGTTCATTGTCATGAAGCTTCCGAAAAAATTCAACATTATATTCTTTTTCACTTGACCTTTGACTACTCTCATCCCTACGTCCATGTTCGCATCCCTTCCGACCATGCGCATAACTCTCCCGTGCATGTCCGAATTCATTTCCCTACGCCAAAATATTGTGATGAATTTCGGGTATTATCAGTAAAATATAATTTTTGATCTATTTTACTACTTAATCATATTGATTTCGATTATATAGTATTCCAACGTATTGTATTCAGACATTTTGTTTTTAAAAAGAAATAGATGGAATTGTATTTCAACTATGTTCGACTAGTTTACAACGACACATATTTCATAATAAGCGTCTGAAGATAAAGATTAGGACAATTGTGCGTATCCAATTAAATTGTGTCTATTCAATCTCCAACCACTTGACACGCAGGGAAGATGCAGTTGCTTCCATCACCGTATTTCGCTAGAGTTACCAATTTGACTCAAGTGACTCAAAAAAAATATTAGACAAAAGTGACATTGGCCCGATTCCCGCAATTGTATATAACGCTTTATAGTACTGTAAGATTATCAGAGTATGAGATTAATATAACTATGAAACGTGACTCATTTTGGAAGTCTCTAATTGGTTGAAAAAACTATGGGCTTTCGCTAATTCTAATCTACTCAGAGGCATGTATAAATGTCATAGTTCCTCAATGCAATCCTCTCCACTTAAACTCAAGAGAAACAAATTCTGTTTGAGAGGAGTTGTGGGGATGGGAACAGATTTTCTCAACTCTGTAGTGACTTTATGAACACAGGCTAGTTGTCGCCTTGATAATCTTCCTTACACATTTCGGTTAGGAATAGACAGCTGTTAATTCTATCACAACTTTTCTATCATTTTCGTTCACGTAAATTTTCTATAATCTCAAAGTACTATGAGCCTTAATACTATCAGGCGCTCTATACAATTACGGGAATTGGGCCTGATTAATAATGTCATAGTACGTCCTCCATGTAGAAATATGCGGTGTGACTAAAGGCAATGGAATAGTTAAGCCCGTTTTATACTTCCGCCGCAGCTATTGTTCTTTCGGTGTTTCGCCTGATGAGCGGCAGATTTTTCAATTTAGGCTTAATCAGATGATTGTCCAAACGTTGGTCGGACGATCATCTGATAAAAAATTGTTTGGATGAATCAATCTAAGCTTGCACTTTTTCTCATCTTCATCTCGTCCTCATTTCCTCCAACAGAAGTTGAACTAAGAGATACTTTTTACTTCGTGAATAGTTTAATTTTTTCAATATATACTTCCTTCAAAAAATTAGAGGATGATTGGAATGAATTGGATTATTTTTCATCCAATATTCAGCGAAACCATAAACATGTAAATATGAGAAAGCACGTTACGACAACGACCTCCTAAAAGATGAGGAAGATATGAAGAGGAAGCGTAAAACGGGCGTTATATTTTTTCATACACATAAGCATGATAATTCTAGGCAGAAATCATAAACCTCAGTGTAGTTAATTCCATTATCTTCTGTGGAGAGACCTAACGGAGCTCTACCTTGTGTATCGTAAAATGTTGCTCATGCGACTTTAAGAAATGGTTCCACAACAGTGATTCATTTTAATAAATTTAATCCCTTATTGATTATATATTGGCTAATTAAAGATCGGGTAGTTTATAGTTCTGTTTAGTCAGCAAGCGGATTCTGAGGTAACTAAGACTAGGTTCACATAAAAGTGCGAATGATGTCGTATACATCTGGTAGTCACTTCTGGTGAACGTCTACCTTTCCCCTGAATTACTGCCGCACTTCGGTTCACATAGGACGGAACAAAGAGTGTTTGTTTCATATGGAGGTTTTCCCTTTGGGCTTTATGAGGCAAAAAGGTGGGATGTGAAATTAATAATGAAAATTTCAAGTTTCCACCACACTACGTTCGGTTTTGTTGCGTTGTGACTATCGGGTGGTAGTAGGTAGTGCGAGGGATATCTACAGAATACAAGTAAAATGTATTTTTGCGTTTTTAAGTTTTTGAGGTTTCAAATTTTTTTTTCGTGGTGAAAAAATGATGAATGAAGAAAAGAAATTTCATTCTCTCTGTCAAGAAATCGCATGCTGCAAAGAAAAAATTTACGAAAACAAACTTTTGGGACATACGATTTTTGGGTCTAGGATGCGCGTCACTGCGGCTTTTCTACTCATCGCGAACCGCTTCACACTATCGCAGATGCGAATTTGCACTTAGCTGCGAATTCGCAGCTTCTTCTGTCTATTGTGAACTAAACCTAAGCGAGCAAAACGTCGCTAAGCAATTAGTTTGAGCTTGAAAAAAAATTACCAGATTGTGTAGATGGTGAATATAATTAGGAAAATTGGAAAGCTGAATGAATCAATGAGTATAGCGACTTTTTCATAATTTTGCAAACGTGTGATTGGGGTAGGTTGTGAGGTACATCGACCATTGTTATACATCCATTCGTCCAGATTAACTTCTTTTGTTCTGCGTATTTTGTTTCTTTTATCTATGTCCTGTGGAAATCAGAAATTATTTTTTAGAAATAATTATTCAGTATTTAAAAATTGAAACTATAGTAAAACCTGTGTTTGTGCAACTAATGCTGATTCGTTAGGTATAATGAAAGACACTCCCAATACCGTAAAGATGTCGTTAAAGGTTCCGTTGTATTTCAAATCTAAGTTTTATTCAATTTTTTCAGTCTTAGCGAAAACAATTAACTATAGCCGTTAATTTAACTTCTGCCCACCACTTCACTTAACTTTACTTTGAAGAATTAAAACTTTTAGCCAAAGTTGAAATAGTGCCCTCCAATTATTTGAGTTTTACGTTTACCACCATATGGGAAAAGTGAGAAGAGGCGGAGCAATGTTGTTGCACAAACACAGGTTTTACTGTACTGACCATAAAAACAAAACTGAAAGTTGCGACAAACCCACTCACTCAAAATCTAAACAAGACCCAAGAGTTTTTGCACATTACTTATTGAATTGGTTACCTAAGCTTAACTTTTTCTTACAAACTGAGAGTGTGTTTTAGCTCAGTTTTCATTTTTGTTGCTATAAGGTTGTACATAACAATTATTGATCTAAGGCAGTATAAATATTTGGAATTTCTGAGTTAAAAGTGATAACGTCTTCAAGTTGAAACCACTCCTTTATCCGTTTTTAAATTATACCGTCATATAATGCAAATAAATTCTATACCCGAATTCGTTTTTCTTCTGCTTCCACAACTTCATTTTTCCAATTCTTCAACCTGAAAATTCAGTGAAACTATACCTTACAGAGTAATTATACAATTCAACATTATATTTTAAAGGGTAGGGAAGTAACTTGGCACATTCACTTTACTGGAGAATGTTGCCATATTCTGTATCATATCTGTCTCGTAAACATTTTTAATTTGAGGAAATGTTAACATCTTCAAGTAATGCATTAAAAAATAAAATATAAGTTTGCTAAACAAAAACTTTATATCATAGCTGGAACAAAATTTAATTTCTGAAATTAGAAATTTTTAAAGATTTTTTTGAAATGAAAATATTTTAACTAATTGGCTCAAACATGCATCCACAAATTCCGTTTTTCCAAAAATATAATAACTTATGTTTCTATGATCGAGGAGACTTGACTTTTTCTATTTCATATTTTAACTTTTAACATCTTTTAGTAATATAAAAACTTTTTTTAAAGAAAATTTTCACCAAGATTCATAAGTTACTTTCTTTCTCCAGTAAAGTGCTTGGGGTCAAATATAGCTTCCCTTTGCCTTATGATAAATGTGAGACAGTATTATCACAAAAGTGTGTACCATATAGTGAAAGTCAATTGAGAAAGCGTCAGAAAGACGAAAAATATACATCCAACCATCCAAATGTCGATAGCTTTAGTGTAGGATGTTAACGGTGTACTTTCACGGACTGAAGCAAACCTATGTATTCGAAAAATGTTTCTATTATATTGCGTGGTCGATATTAAATAATTTTGTTTGATTAAATAAAATTTGAAAATTGCTCGTTGTTTGAAATCATCTCCAACTTACATTGCTGTCAGAGTCAAAAGTGTTGTCATGGAAATTCCTGTTAATTTATATATTGTAAATATTCCTGACAAATTTTAAAATATGATTTTACTCACCAATTCTTGCTTCCACCATCCTGGCTGGTAAAAGGAAACATAGGCAAGTTATAATGATGTAAAACGTGCTGAAAAATACAACAACAATTTGATAAATATTTAAAAATTTGTTTAGAGTTAAAGTTTTTGTATAAGGTCTACTACTACTTATAAGGTCAACATCCTATTGAAAATGAATTTTCTTTGCTAAACATGCGTAACATACACTATTTACGATTTCAAACATTTGTAATTATGATTTCTGAAATAAATAACAAAAATATACACTAGAGGGCAAATATTTTTATACACGGTGAAATTATTTAGTTTTAAATGCATGCAGAAAACATCGAATGATTCGTTTGATCTCATTATTGACAAACAAATTCCAACCAGATATTTGTGAACCAAAAATTCTCCAACCGGTTTTTTAAGTTGTTTGTCGCTCATGCACTGTCAATTGTTTTTCTGAAAATTTTAATTTATTTTTATAAAATTAATTGTTTAAAACTTTTCTAATTCCTCATCATTTTCAACACTTAATGAAGTTCGAGAAGTTCACTGAATTGCTTATTATGCGCCTGTCATACAGTTCGTAAAAAACCTTCCACGAAACAAATAGGTAAATTAGAATTAAAATTATTATCATTGTCAAAAATGTCCAATGAGGAATTTTTTCTCCAAAAAGATTAAAATACGTAAATTATAACTTTATATTTTGTGTCCGAATATGTCAAATTTGTAAGATTTAGTGCAGGCGTCTAAAACACTTTCATAATATATATATAAAGTAATATATTTTGGATCTAAAGACATCCTGCATCTACAAAAATATTTGCACTTCAGTGTCGGCTATAACCTGGCTAAGTATGTTTGTAACAAATGGTAACTTAGTTTCCTCCTTGCTGAAAATTTGAATCCCAGAGCACGGTATATTTCATCAGGTTCTAAGAAAATTAGGAAAAAATTTAATCACAAAAGACTTTCATAATTGATGTACTCAAAATCTAACCTTGTCTTTTTACAAAATCGAAACTTCGTACTGAATTAATTTTTGTGTAGAAGCTGGATATTTCTGTTTCCTCCAAAAATACGCCATGTTTGAACCAACGGAGATTTAGTAAGTCCTTGTTATAAGAAACTACAAACATAATCGAACCCATATGTCACAGAATATTAACATATAATATAAAAGATATAGAATGATTTGAATATTAATACTTTTTGGGTAACTGTGAATAAGATTACTCTTTAGTTTTTAGCTAAATGAAATATTTTGTTGTACGACAAATTTTACGCGAAAATCACAAAATCCTTACATCCACGTATCACAAATTCACAGGCTTGAGTATCCGCCGGATAATATCGAAAATTCATCTCGCAGTTTAGTTTCACAGTGATTCTAGAAATTTTACAAAAAATAGGTGCAATTTATTGCCAAATTGAAATAGTACCAGCCTCACAGAATACGAAGGCAAAATTGGGACCTGGAGAAATACAGGGTGTAAACATGTAATCTAGCAAATGTATACAAATTTAGTGAACAAATTTTAACGATAAGTGCACAAATATTATATGCCATTTGCACGACGATGTAATAGATTTTAATTGAGTGATATTTTAGCAAGGGCGAGGTATTTCTTAAGTGTCTTGTAAGTTTACCTTGTAATGTACTCAAACCATCCAAGGTCTGGAATGAACCTGATTGTCATAGGACGTGCCATCAAAACTGGTTGACGCACACTCAGAAGGTTTTCTGAACATGTAATACAAACGTTTCAGAATCTTATCATATAACAAAAAAGTGCTTCTGATTTAAGAAAAATACCAATAAAAATATTGGGCTTCCAAATGTTTTTTAGGATGTGAGGATTGTTTACACTCCTTCGTCGCGCCTTCATCTCCGCATCTGTAAGCGTGAATATTATTGGTTCCTCTAATGTTTTGGCAAACGCTTTTTTTGAGCTGTTTTTCTGATAAAGAATTTTATAATCTGTCCACATAACCTTGAACTCGATATCCAGTTTTAAAACCTAAGACACGAACAAGAAAAAATTATTTAAAAATTTAGCGTAGATCTATAATAAATGGTTTTTAAATAACCCCTACTCAGAGTGAACTGATCTGTAGACTAAGGAATATTACCTAAAGATAAATAACGATGATTTCAAATACTAAAACCTCAAGTTCCAACTGTTGGAGCTAAACTTTTCAGTTATAATTACCTGCAGAATTATAGGGAATATAATTGTATATGCTAAATGTAGGTCTAACTAGCTAAGGATTCAAAAACATAGACCGACCTTAATAACTAATTATAGTAATTTTCTAGNACCGACCTTAATAACTAATTATAGTAATTTTCTAGTAAAATATGAAGGCAACTATGCATAAAAAGCTTTCTAAATCTTGATATATCCTGAACGTTAACCAACAACAGTATATGGAAGTTCTAGAAGAAAGAGAATAAAGAAAAGACGCAGGTTTACGGCGAGATACAAGGAATTCAATATCCTTCTACTCCGAAAATAGCATCTGTGTGAATAATAAAGATAGGTAGTCATGATAGAGTCAGGTTATTTAATTCAACTAGAATTGCGTTATAATACAGTGTGTTCAAATAAGAAGGAGAAATTTTTGAGAAATGATTTTGCAGGAAATCAAAAATTTATTCTATGTCACACTTTTTCACACATTATGAACTGCTCAAGCTACTGAAAACCGTTACCACGAAAGTTTAGTTAAATTTTGTTAGGTTAAAAGAGTGTCAGAAGAGCCTAATTTGTGAGAATTTTGAAAACTCTAGTCCCGGATTTTCGCCTTCTTATTTGAACACTCTGTATAGAGATTGGCCAATTGTGTACAACTACTACTGCACAGTATCGAGTTCATTTCGAGATGTTACTTTGTTGTCCAAGGTAATCCAATTTTAAAATAGATTGTCTTTCTCGAGCTTATTTGTGCTACTATTCGCTAAAGAAAATATTTCATCCCATGCTACATTTTCAAGCTGCACAGCTATGTAACTGAGAAAACTGGTTGACAGGAATATGTTTTTTTTATTTCTTACTTGAGTAGACTGTGTTCGGGGTTACCACTGGTTGCTTGCTACCCATTTTTTAGTGGCTTTGTATCAGTTAATAAAAACCGAAAAGTACTTCATGGAAATTGCTATATAATTAAAGAAAACACGGAGCAAATAAACGTTTGAGTGGTCCCCCAATTCAATTTCCTCTACTCAAATTCAATATAACTTATCTACGTTCACTATGGATTGTTAGATTGAAAAACTTTCTTCTATTGGGCAATTACTTCTAGNTCAATATAACTTATCTACGTTCACTATGGATTGTTAGATTGAAAAACTTTCTTCTATTGGGCAATTACTTCTAGGGTATAGAATATTTTCCCGCGATTCCAATGTAGGCTAACATTGCATTTCGATTTCCCAAACAAACAGCAATGTGATCCAACGTGCAGATTTGTTATTTGTTGAAACTGTACTGTCTGAATAATTTATAGTTTTATTTCTGTTTTCTAATCAATTCTAAGTAGAGNTCAATATAACTTATCTACGTTCACTATGGATTGTTAGATTGAAAAACTTTCTTCTATTGGGCAATTACTTCTAGAATATTTTCCCGCGATTCCAATGTAGGCTAACATTGCATTTCGATTTCCCAAACAAACAGCAATGTGATCCAACGTGGAGATTCGTTATTTGTTGAAACTGTACTGTCTGAATAATTTATAGTTTTATTTCTGTTTTCTAATCAATTCTAAGTAGAGNTGTTATTTGTTGAAACTGTACTGTCTGAATAATTTATAGTTTTATTTCTGTTTTCTAATCAATTCTAAGTAGAGCACCATTCTTGAGAGATTAACAATTCTAACTTTAAAATCTTTCAGTATCTCACCTCATTCAGCTCGTCAAAGTCCAGGATTTTTACAATGCATATACTTGCATGTACTGGTATTGCTTCTCCATCTGCGAACAAATATTTAATTAAATAGTATATGCACATTTGTTAAAAACAATTGTTAAAAATTTCCGAGTATTAGATAGTAACATGTACATGTTAATTTCTGTTCTCCAACTCAGGAAAAAAAGTTGCAGGCAATGTGAAACAAGATGAAATCAAATATGGCATAAGCATACATGATTGCTAGACAATCGTAATGAATTTTAATATTTTAACGCAGAAAACTTACTGAGAGGTAGAAAATTGCGTATGGGGTTGTTGAATATATACGACGTGAACGTACACGTAGGGTTACAGTTCATATTAGTTACTTTGAAACAAAAAATTGCATCACATAGTTATCTAAATGTGGTAGGATGCGTTAGAAAATACAGAGGGTTATTTGGAAATTGGTAATCGAGATCTTTATAAAGAAGGTGACGCTAAGTTTGCTAATACTGAGCAGAGGAGCAAATTTAGCGTCCCTCTTCTTATGAAGATCTCGATTACCAATTCCAAAATAATCATCGGTAACAACAATTGGAATGAATAATATAACCAAATTCCGAAACGTTAACTATGATCTTGTCTTGGAATTAACCAATTTTCTTATAATCTCAAAAATACAAAGTTTCTACAATATCTACAAGTATCTACAAAGTTTCTGTGATATATTTATATGCTTGGGTACATACCTTTTGTCCAGAAAAGTGGTAGTAATTGAATAGTCTCATTTATTGCCCGTCACGTCAAAAATTTAACAAAAGAAAAGACGATAAACCCCCAACGCATAGTTCGCTCGTAGATACTTTTTCTCAAATTTTCTTGGAATTTCTTCTAATAAACAACTAAAGAATCAACTGAATACAGTTTGCACGTGGGAGTGTGTTATCTGTAGTGTCCTTTAATCCGCCAAAAAATAACATCTATTGTCATATTCTATTTATTTTTTACATATTGTATTTGAAGGAAATGTATGAGATTAATGGAACGGACATGAAATATACTGTGAATCATACCATAAGTTTAAAATTAAAAACATAANCTTCTAATAAACAACTAAAGAATCAACTGAATACAGTTTGCACGTGGGAGTGTGTTATCTGTAGTGTCCTTTAATCCGCCAAAAAATAACATCTATTGTCATATTCTATTTATTTTTTACATATTGTATTTGAAGGAAATGTATGAGATTAATGGAACGGACATGAAATATACTGTGAATCATACCATAAGTTTAAAATTAAAAACATAACAAACTTTTATATTGACGACAATAATTTTTTACTTGTTGGATGTATTTGCGTAAATTCCTCCTGAGTATCTAAAGATTAGAGAGTGAAATCTTTCCCTATAATTTGGAAGTGTTTGGAGCTGTTTTGGAGCAGCTGTTCTATCCTGCTAAAGTTTACTGTTATAAATAAAAGAGCGACATTTGTTTTAATTGGCGAATATATTAACTGTTAATAAAATTTAAAATTTAAAAACTAAAATTAATCTAATTAAGTATCATGGAATATTGGCAGTTAGAATAGAACAAAATCCATTCACTCTAGGTATAGTGGATTGTTGACATGATTGAGAAACCATCATGCCTCTCCATGAAAAACAAAAAATTTCAACGGCGGAGATTTGCAAGATCTTGGTTTATCTTACTGGTTGTTGTTATATANTTGGCAGTTAGAATAGAACAAAATCCATTCACTCTAGGTATAGTGGATTGTTGACATGATTGAGAAACCATCATGTCTCTCCATGAAAAACAAAAAATTTCAACGGCGGAGATTTGCAAGATCTTGGTTTATCTTACTGGTTGTTGTTATTTATGAGTCACGATGATGCAAATGTTTTTCAAATAATTAAACTAAAAGTATAGTTTTTATGCAGATTGACATTTTAAAAATTGTTTAAATATATATTTTATCTTAAGAGATTGCGTTGAGACGCTTGGAGCCATTCCGTTTGGCGGTAAATACAGTACTTGGATTCAATCTGTTGTAACTATACTCTTGGGAAGGACTNCGTTGAGACGCTTGGAGCCATTCCGTTTGGCGGTAAATACAGTACTTGGATTCAATCTGTCGTAACTATACTCTTGGGAAGGACTGAGTTACGAAAATAGTATTGAAATGTGAAATATTATTTTTCAATCTAATCCATACAACCAGTAGATCACAGATTATGATTTTTTGAAATTCATGTTTCTGGATTTTCTTTTGAACATTTTTGAACATTTCAATACAATACAAAAACTTCAGTTTTCAAGAAATTATAACTTTTTTCTAGAAATGTCACAGAACATTTTTTTCCCCTTAACAACANCTGAGTTACGAAAATAGTATTGAAATGTGAAATATTATTTTTCAATCTAATCCATACAACCAGTAGATCACAGATCATGATTTTTTGAAATTTATGTTACTGGATTTTCTTTTGAACAGTTTTGAACATTTCAATACAATACAAAAACTTCAGTTTTCAAGAAATTATAACTTTTTTCTAGAAATGTCACAGAATATTTTTTCCCCTTAACAACCTTACCTTTCAATCACTTTTTCAAAAGTTGTATTTAAAAATCAATATTGGGTTTTAGGTTAAGAACAAGAATTCAAACCGATTAAACCATATCTTACCTTCAATGATTTATCAAAAGTCAAGTTATATGTGCATATAGTTTTTTTATATAATATAATAATCAGAAAACACAGACAAATTTTCTGGAAATTGAGTTAGAAGGCTTTTGGTACAACATTTACAAACGAATAACCATTTTATGATAGCACAAATGATTTCTGTTGGTCACCACACATACCAGAACAGATTTCTCAGTCCCCGTAATACCAAATTTGATGACCTCTAGAGGTCAGAATGGAATACATATGTGTTGTTGTATCATATTGTACATTATGCACTAATGATATTGCATATAAGTGTATTTTTGAAATTGTTGCAAGTAAAATTGTTACCGATCGATGCGGAATATGTAAGAATTTTTTTTTACTCTCCCATTTCAGCTAACCTCACTCCGCTTCTCACCTAGTGTTGAGGCTGACTCAACCAGTCGTCGGCATCTCGTCTTTCCCGTCCCCGTCCGGACTGGTTTGGACGGGGACGGGACCCCTTTTTTCTCTCAAAAGGCGGGACGGGGCGGGTGAGTCGAATTTTTGAGAAAGACGGAGACGGGACGGGGACGGGTGAGTTGATTATTTTGAAAAGACGTGAACGAAACGGGACGGGACGGGATGGGGACGAGTGAGTCGAATTTTTGAGAAAGACGGGGACGGAGACGGGTCAGTCGATTATTTGGGAAAGACGGGGATGGGACGGAGACGGGTGAGGATGTTTAGTATGAAAGAAGGGTAAGACGGTTTTTTAGGAAAGACAGGGACGGAAAAGTCTGTTTTCTACGAAAGACGGGGACGGGTGAAGACATTTCTTTTTAAAAGACGGGTGTTATTCAGGCACATACTTCCAACTTAGGTTCATTGGAAATCGAAATTTCAATTATTAGAGCTCACTAATATAAACGTTTCGATTTTGATTTGGAGAGCTTACAATATTATTGGTTTAGATTTCGAGGCTGAAATTTTATGGGTTTCGATATCCTGAGTCTGAAAAGTCATAACGTTCGATTTCGTTTGACTGAAAAAGGTATGAATTTCTAGTTCTATTGTCTAGTTTTGAAATTCGATTTGTATGGAAATTGAATTTCGATTTTCGAAATCATTTTGCTATTCGAAATAGAAATCAAAATCGAAACCAAAATCAACTTTGCTTACCGAATCGAAATTGAAATTCAATTTTTGTACAATTCAAAATCGAAATTCAAATCTAGCCAATATGAAATCAAAATCAAACTCCATATATTTTTTTACTTGAAATTAAAATCGAAATTTAGTAACCCAAGCTGATCGAAATAGAAATTTATAATTGCAAGAAGCTCGAAATTGAAATTTTGATTTCGAAAGTAGGCAAAATACACAATTTCAATTTAGTACACTAAAATTCATAATTACGGGACGGGTAGAAAAAATTTTTTTATAGAATGGGGAAGTCTTTTATTATGAGAAGACGGGGACGGAACGGGACGGGACGGGGAAAATTTTTTTCAAGCAAGACGGGGACGGGACGGGGACGGTGACTGGGGTGCCGAACACNGGGGACGGGACGGGGAAAATTTTTTTCAAGCAAGACGGGGACGGGACGGGGACGGTGACTGGGGTGCCGAACACTGGACTTAACAGGATTTATTTTTAAAACCCAAGTGACAAAATATGCGAGGCAGGTCAGAGCGGGAGAGTAAAAAAAACTTAAAAAATTCTTACATATTCCGCATCTATCGGTATCTAAGAAACTAGTTACGGGTTTATTAATGCATTTTTATCCTTCGATCCTAAAACAACTAAGGACAAGACAATGATGAGTGTATTTCTATATGGTTTAGAGCTATTTCACAATACCTAATCTCCAGTCCGNTTAGAGCTATTTCACAATACCTAATCTCCAGTCCGATTTTTGAGAAATTAGTAAAAAGCTAAACCAAATGAAAAATCAAATAATCTTCCACTTTCAGCTTTGTTTCATATATTTAAATTTTCTACTTACTTGAATTCAAGTAAATACATAAAAAATTTTATTCAAACTGTGACAGCAAAACGTATAGCATTTCTGCCTTTTTTCGTTTAGTTTATGTTTTTTATAGTTTCATTTTTCAGTGAAAACGGAAAAAAAAAAAAGAAAAATTTATCGGATCAATATTTTGAATCAAAAAGAAAACGAAACTAATTTTCGTTTAGTTTCGTTTTTAGAACGAAACGTTGGTATCATATAAAAAAACTAGAACAGAAGCACCATGTAAAAAGATTTGAGAAAGTTCGGCTTAATGTGGAGTCCAAATACATTTACTGTTAATGAAAATAACTGGTCAACCAAGATCTTACGTTAGGATTCTAGATACTTTTGTCATTTCTGATCAATTTCTATTAGCAACGGAAATTTGTTCAAAAAACCTTTATGATTGCCTTTGCTAATGTAAATTAGCGAAAAATAGCACAAACATCCAGAATCCTAACCCAGCCTTTTGGTTGACAAATTCTTTCCATCAACAGACGTTGCAATTGTTATTTCTATTCCATATTGTTTTCAACGTGTTATGTAATACGGTTAGGTAAATATATCACAATTTTGTGTAAAGATAGCAACTTAAAATTATTGATAATGAAACTGTTATTCTATATCGTGTACTCCGGAACTGCAATGTTTACCTGAAAACAACCTCTTGAGTTTAGTTTTTAAACAGTGGTATAACATGTACATATTCTACACCACTAGATTTGCATCAGCTGCTAATTTTTAACTTTGAAGCATTAAAATGTGTGTACCTGGGTGCTTCGGTATCTGATAAATGTTGTATCCCTGGGGAAGGTTAATGTCATTTGACCCTATTTTTTTGTAATGTGGTACGGGTGAATTGAGTGTTTCTATCCTTGCGTCTAGATACTCCTCCTCTTCTTCACTCTCTGTTTCTCGACGTTCTCTCAGATGATACCCTTCGGAACCCAAAAGTATCCCATTCCCATAGTCCGCATGCTCATTCTCCCCAAGCGATACATGAAAGTTCTTTGTCGAATGCGCATGATCGAAACTATCGCCTTCAAAATTCCGGATACTGTAAACACTAAAATAAAAATTACACGTAAAGCAGGTGCTACTATGGATTGAGATATATAGTCTTTGATCATGCGCATATTGGATAGTGTTCGCTTGAAATATGCAGGAAAGATAAATCTGTCATGTGAAGAAATTCGTAGCTTTTTAAAATTTGACGCATTTGTCCTGCCAACTTCTCAAGAAATGCTTTAATAATTTAAACAGACATACAGCTTGACTACTTGCTTTCATATTATTTTTTTTTGAATATCTACTCCACTAAAAAATTATTCAATTGAAAATTGTTATACCAATTGTTGTTCAAGTATTNTTTTTTTTTGAATATCTACTCCACTAAAAAATTATTCAATTGAAAATTGTTATACCAATTGTTGTTCAAGTATTTTTATTGATTTAAAATTACACACTAAACGAACCTGGCAAAAAATAACAAAATTGAAACTATGTAGAACAACCTAGCACATATCTTCATTTTTGATTTCCTGAACTGTCAAAATATATTAGTAACAGAGTCGATGAACTTGTGTGACTTTATCAGTAACTCAACGTATATGTGACTAGTTACAAAATCACAATTCTGACATCATCGTCATCTCGGCAAAAGTCACTTNTTTTTTTTTGAATATCTACTCCACTAAAAAATTATTCAATTGAAAATTGTTATACCAATTGTTGTTCAAGTATTGTTATTGATTTAAAATTACACACTAAACGAACCTGGCAAAAAATAACAAAATTGAAACTATGTAGAACAACCTAGGACATATCTTCATTTTTGATTTCCTGAACTGTCAAAATATATTAGTAACAAAGTCGATGAACTTGTGTGACTTTATCAGTTTCTTCAACGTAACTCAACGTATATGTGACTAGTTACAAAATCACAATTCTGACATCATCGTCATCTCGGCAAAAGTCACTTTTTCCAATCAACTTTTCCACAGGTCTTGACCTTACCGAAGAATTCACTACATTATAACTTGTGTAATATAACCGGTTCTGAATTCATATGTTAATGGGATAGTTACTTTTTCTTCCGGAAGCAATATATCCCCATAATGCTGAATCATATTTAATAAGCAACAAATCTAGATATATTGAACCTTGGCTGTAGTGAGTTTTTAATGCCCAGGAAATTCTGTTCATAATAGCCGATGTTCATTATAGCGGAATAATAAACAAATATTAAATTTAAAGTTGTGTTCTAAAAATCCCATGTTTTTTATTTTTCTTTCTTCATATGTTTCTTCACCCAAACTCAACATTACAAACTATCATTCATTTAGGATTATGCGTATAGGAAAACTTTTCTCAATTGCAAAGCGAATTTTAAGATAACGTATTTAAAGGAAACACATTGTTACAAGTTTATTGCAAGAACATTCAAATTAATCAGCAGCAACAGCAAATATATATTTTTGAGAGTTTAATTGATATATTTGTTTTCGCCTCATTAGAACGAAACACAAGGAAGATACCATAGTCTAATGCCAATGTGATTCTACCCTGNATACCATAGTCTAATGCCAATGTGATTCTACCCTGAGCTGCTTCAGTAGTCTTCACTTTTTGAATTAACTTTCTTCTTTCAATTTGTGTTTAACTGGTTATACTGAAACTTATCTCGCACTTATGCCAGGTGACGTCTGCATATATGGGCTGAAAAACTAAACTTCCTTGTTAAAAATTTTTTTTTTCACCAAAACTTACTCCTCATTAGTGTTCTCCATGACTCTGACTCCGGAGTCATGACTCTGACTCTGACTCTGACTCTCATGACTCTGANCATTCATTTAGGATTATGCGTATAGGAAAACTTTTCTCAATTGCAAAGCGAATTTTAAGATAACGTATTTAAAGCAAACACATTGTTACAAGTTTATTACAAGAACATTCAAATTAATCAGCAGCAGCAGCAAATATATATTTTTGAGAGTTTAATTGATATATTTGTTTTCGCCTCATTAGAACGAAACACAAGGAAGATACCATAGTCTAATGCCAATGTGATTCTACCCTGAGCTGCTTCAGTAGTCTTCACTTTTTGAATTAACTTTCTTCTTTCAATTTGTGTTTAACTGGTTATACTGAAACTTATCTCGCACTTATGCCAGGTGACGTCTGCATATATGGGCTGAAAAACTAAACTTCCTTGTTAAAAATTTTTTTTTTCACCAAAACTTACTCCTCATTAGTGTTCTCCATGACTCTGACTCCGGAGTCATGACTCTGACTCTGACTCTGACTCTCATGACTCTGACTCCCAAGGTTTCTGGGAGTCGGGAGTCATTTGATGACTCTGACTCCAAGGGTTTTGGGAGTCAGAGTCATTACTCTGGGAGTCGATAGACCTAACAACTCTTTTGAATCATGTACACATGGGCATTTGGGACTATTTTTTGTATTTTTTTTTTCTCATCTACTTTAATCACTTAACGCAAGGTTCCTTGACAAAAAGAAACTAAAAAATAAACTTTCATCAGGTTACAACATATCTCGTAAATTTTTAAAAATTACAAATTTTTTTATGAATATTGGTCGACGTCCAGGTCGAAGGTATGGCAATGGGGCTGCAAACAAAATTTATATGCAAATATTATTTCGATAGTTATTTTTACAAAGAAATATTTAAAAAATTTTATGAATTATTTATTTAACCTGATAAAAGTGGCTAATTTAGTTTTTTGTTGTCAAGAAAACTTGACTAACAAAAAATTTTAGTTTCAGATTTTCCTACCATATTTTCCATTTTTGTGTTATGTGACCTCGGAGTCGAGAGTCATGACTCTGACTCTGACTCAGAGTCGACTCCCAAAATTCAAGGAGTCAGAGTCATGACTCCGAGATTCGACTCCTAACATTTAGAGAGTCAGAGTCATGACTCCTAGAGTCAATGACTCTGACTCCGGCCAAACTGGGAGTCATGGAGAACACTATTTGATAGGTAAATGCATTGGGATCACATCGAGCAGAAATGAAAAAATACACGGTCGCAAAATCAATTTTTAAATTGACAATATAAAGTGGTCTTTTAAAATACGATAACCTCAGTATAGCAGCTGTGGACTATGGAAATGTACATGAACAAAGACGAAACTCCATCATCACTACCACAAAATTTAAATTTTTTTACTATTTAATTCTTGAGAGGATCCTTTGAACCGCCCATCTCTTAAATCAATGTAAACTAGCGAAGTAAGAATTAGTGTTCTCCATGACTCTGACTCCGGAGTCATGACTCTGACTCTGACTCTGACTCTCATGACTCTGACTCCCAGGGTTTATGGGAGTCGGGAGTCATTTGATGACTCTGACTCCAAGGGTTTTGGGAGTCAGAGTCATGACTCTGGGAGTCGACTCCCAGACTTGGGAGTCATGACTCTTTTGAAACATGCGCACATGGGCATATGGGACTATTTTTTAACAAAATTTACATGCAAATATTATTTCGATAGTTATTTTTACAAAGAAATATTTAAAAAAAGTTACGAATTGTTTATTTAACCTGATGAAAGTGGCTTTTTTAGTTTCTTGTTGTCCAGGAAACTTAGAAAATTAGCAAACTTAGAAACAAGGAAACTAAATGTATAAAAAAAAATTCAATTTCAGACCCGATTTTCCATTTTTGTATTATGTAACTCCGGAGTCGAGAGTCATGACTCTGACTCTGACTCAGAGTCGACTCCCAAAATTCAAGGAGTCAGAGTCATGACTCCGAGAGTCGACTCCCAACATTTAGAGAGTCAGAGTCATGACTCCCAGAGTCAATGACTCTGACTCCGGCCAAACTGGGAGTCATGGAGAACACTACTCCTCATAATCGACAAAATGACCTATACAAAAATTGTTCGGAATAATGAGTTTAATCAAATTGGCAACTTTCCACAAAAAACTTTTGTACAGGTCATTTTGCCGCTTATATCGGCATGGTCTGCTGTCAGAAGGTACCAATGGCGNACTTTTGTACAGGTCATTTTGCCGCTTATATCGGCATGGTCTGCTGTCAGAAGGTACCAATGGCGGCTTTAGAAACGGATTTTTTTTCCGGTAACAGATTTTTGCCTGCCAACAAGATGTGCAGACGGATATTTGTCTGCCCGTCTCAACATTGATGACAAAACACATATTATTATCTAAATTGCTTGATTAGCAAAATAAAGACTTCCGTACTTGAAAATTGTTTCCCGCATCCCTCCCATGCATTTCCGCAGCCCACCCTTGCATTCTCGCAGCCCTCCCCATTAAAGGTCAAGTGAGTTACTTAAAAGATAGAAGAGAATTTTTTGAGCAAACTCCTAAATCTCCAGATTAAAAAAAAAATAAACATTTTCGTAATAACGGAGATAAAAACGACGGGATAAAAATCCGTTCCTACCGACCATGCCGATTTATGAGTAAGTTTTGGTGAAAAAAAAATTTTTTTTTAACTTAGAAGTTGTTTGTAACTTGTAAAATTTTTCGAAAATTCATATGTTTATCTTTTTAAAGTGTCTCAAAACTCTTCAAATATCATGATTCGTCGAGAAATGCAAAAATCAAGAGGAAAAAATGTACAAAAGAAACTATACACATTGTGTAATTGAGAAAGTTTATATTGTGTGCATTACACACTATAAAATATCCAAGATTTTTGATACTATTTAGCAGAATAGTACATTTTAAAGAGTTAAATGTTGTATTCTTCATGCATGACATTTATTGCTAATGGGACAGCATTGCGCTAAAGCTAAATCACTAACTTCGGCTTGGTCATACCTACAAAGCAAGCAACTTCTAAAAGTTTCCTGAGTCCGGAGTCCAGTTAGAAACAAGCCACCAACACAGCAACAGGAAATCAATCAAATAAATTTAATCAAATAATCAAATAATGTNGCAGTTAGAAACAAGCCACCAACACAGCAACAGGAAATCAATCAAATAAATTTAATCAAATAATCAAATAATGTCAAATAGTGTCAAATAATGAAATTAACTTATTTTCACAATGTGCCGTGCATTTAATGACTAGCTCAGTTATACAAGGGTAGAGTTTGGTGGAAAAAGTGAAGGAGAAGTTTTTGTCTCTCAGCCAAGAATAACAAGCTGAGAATAAAATTGAGACAAAAAGTGAAGACTACTTAAGCAGCTCAGGGTAGTTGCAAAGTTCATGGTACTCAAACCTTAGCATTAACAGCAATGACGTTCAAATATTTCGACAATTATTATGGTGAATTTAAGTAAAGAGTATTTTTTGCTGAAACTTTTTTGAACCAATAAACTCAACCACAAACAATCAGGACATTAATAATTTTAAAAGGTAAATTTCATAGTTGTTAGCCAAATGAGCTCTTCAGTGTGGTAGGTGGCACATAGATGCACATTTTAAATATTCCAATTTGTTCAGGAAGCATAATGTAATCTTGTGAATATCGTCTGTTTACTAAGGGCGAATAACCTTGGAAAACACAGCTCCCATGGGACCGTTTGTTTGAAAATTTGGCTTTTGTACGGTGGTTCAATTTTAATGCTTCACATTAGTTTCTCGACAGTAGTGTCGCATGTTGGAAAATGGACACGAAATATTTTTAATATACGTCACAGCAAAAAACTTGTGACGGCAAATACCAAAATGGGACAACCTTACAATGAAACATTCAAATAAACGTTTCCGTGGGACCTGGTACAACACAACGCTAAAACATTAAAAAAACTTAACTGTGCATACTTTCAGACCGTTCCTCGAAGATGCGGCGCACGAAGATACGGCACACGAAAATACGGTGTGGAATATACTGCATCGAAATTACGGTGCCGAAGACACGTTGCCGAAAATACGNACGGCACACGAAAATACGGTGTGGAATATACTGCATCGAAATTACGGTGCCGAAGACACGTTGCCGAAAATACGGCGCCGAAATTAAGGCACCGAAATTACGGCGCCTAGAAAATACGGCGCCTGGAAAATACGGCGCATGGAAAATACGGCACCTGGAAAATACGGCCCATGGAAAATAAGGCGCATGGAAAATACGGCGCCGAAATTATGAAACAGGGAATTTGAACAAAGCGGAAACTTGTAAACATTTTTTAGGCTGTATTACTTACCTGAATAAATAGATAATGCCAAACATCTAAATATAGTTTATAAAATAGAATAGAACAACCTCACAATAAGCAATATTTATAAGCAGATGAATTGTAGATAAGCGTCAAAAAATATTAGCTGAAGGCACTATCACAAAGTTAATATTCTTTAGTAGTAGTATATTTATTTCCTATCCTCACAGCCGAGTGTAGTCGATTTTCTATATAGTGTTATGTGTCTGGTCTAAATCGACCAACTCACTTTGGTTAAGCTGGACGAAATTCCCAGAATTCCACAACTCTAACTGATTAATTAATTAATTTAAACAAAAGAAAATAAAAACAAAATAAACTCAAACTTTTTAATGTTTTTGAAAGGTGTGGTTTTCCCACCAAAGAAAATTCTAACTTCTAAACATGAACAGTCAGGGCTTTGCTTGCCTCTGGACTGCCATTATTCTCAACAATTGACTTTAATTTAGCTCAACAATTAAATAAACAAAAACCCTATTCAATGAATTTAACCAACACTAGAACAACAATGATAATGAAAATAATCTTTTATTTAATAAAAATTATTAAAATAAGCAAACAATTACTTTAAGTTAAAAATCTAACTCAACAATGAGTTTCCCAATTCTCATTGTTGAGGATTCTGATTCCCTACTAAAGGTAAGACTGAGCTACTCAAGCTTGGTCCAAATCAGAATGAGTCTTTGGACTAACATACATACCTAACATACATAAATGACATTGGTATGTATGGTATGTATGTATTGGTATATCATGGTATATACCATAATATACCAAATGTTAGTGAATTTGGATTCAAAAACATTGTGAAGTGTTATTGCTGCATCCATCCACATAACCTGTGTGGTTTTAGGTAACTGGTTATCGTTCAAAAAAAATCCCACACGGAATTAGGGGATTGGCCCAGTGGATTGTAGAATATATCTCTTAGAGTCAATCAATACAAAATCTTGAGATAGGCTAACAATTTGGATTCAAAAACATTGCGAGGTATTATTACTGCATATATCCTCATAACCCGTGTGGTTTTAGGTAACTGGTAATCGCACAAATTACATGGTATATTATGGTATATCATGGGGTATATGTATTGTATGTATTGGTATGTATTGGTATGTATTCTATGGTATTCTAAAGTTGGAGTAAATTTCCCTAGGTTTTCCCTAATTCGATTCAGTAACAAGATAAGAGGAGGGGCCATGTACCTCAAAATCTTAAACATACCCATAAAAGTTCCCCTGCTCTTGAGCAGGGTAACTGGAGGGTTATTAATTTCAGTTCATTGTTTCATTATAGAAATTGAATTGAAAATTGGATTCGGTGGTATCAGTGAGTATTTTTATTTTATGTTTAGACTTACTACCGCTTTTGTGCTATGTGTCAACGCCAGTTTACTGTGTCAACGCCATAGTATATGAATTAGGCGAATTATGCCGTGCGATTTGTACTCTAAAAGGAGTCGAAAAGTCTATTGACAGAGGTTTGATAGTTTAGATAATTTCGAAATAAGTTGTGTCATCACAACAGTGACTGGTGGGTTGATTGTCTGCCGATGTCCCCAGGGTTGACACAGGAGCATGTGTTCCTGGTGTTGCCATTGGGACATTGGAGGACACTGAGTTATTGCTAATAAGTTTTCTTTACGTGATAAGCCAAACTTAAAATTACAAACCGAATAACAATTGTATAAGTTTATACAATCGTTATTTCGATTTTCAAACTTAAAATTTGGAACGACTGACCTTCTTTCAGTTTGCGTGAGTATCTTCTTCCTTTGCTGGAACGAATTATATTCTTGATTGCTTTTGGTTTCTTTGAATAATTGAACACGTATTTTAATTCAATTTTTTTTTTTTTTTTTTTTTTTTACAAATCCCACACTCTGTTTCATTCACCCGCTCTCACTGGGCATGTGAAGAGATATAGGGAGTGGGTTGTTCACACCCCACCAGTTCTCTCACTTCCACACCATCATGGGGTTATCTTGCTTACTCCAAAATAACTTACCCAGTCCTAGACACCACCCCCTACGTGAATTAGGAGTAAACAAAAGGTTTTCTATGGGTATGTTGGGTAAGCTTAAAACCCTAACCTTGAGGTTTTTCTTCCAGTAAGAGAAAAACCCAATTTTTGTGATACTATAGCTGAGTGTTGTTATGTACGCCTAGCANAATTAGGAGTAAACAAAAGGTTTTCTATGGGTATGTTGGGTAAGCTTAAAACCCTAACCTTGGGGTTTTTCTTCCAGTAAGAGAAAAACCCAATTTTTGTGATACTATAGCTGAGTGTTGTTATGTACGCCTAGCANAGGTTTTTCTTCCAGTAAGAGAAAAACCCAATTTTTGTGATACTATAGCTGAGTGTTGTTATGTACGCCTAGCATTTTATCTAATAACGAATTTTGCCGTATAATCCGTGTACACCTTACCCCAGGAGTAAGACAATAAAGGATTTATTGACTGGTTTTGTCCTTATCATGAAATATAGTGTTTTAAACATTTGACTAAGCTAAATATTCTCATTCAAAGTACTTTATGGTTGTATTCTACATTTGTGTAGCCACAACACTCGTTGCTATTGATAGCATACACAATTAGTTCTTCTGTTAATGGCATTTGTGTTCAGTAGAATGCGGTTATATTTTCATTGACAGCTGTGGGAAAGATTCTGTATTGCCCGGTGGTTAGATGTGAGGAAACTCGTACTTTCACAGTAGCCAAGCGAGGTTTTGATCCTCAGTGATAATGAGAAGTATGAGTTAAAACCTCTCCTGTGAAATAAGGGGAACCATGGTCCAGTGTAGAAATACACCGGTTATTCATTTTTTGTCTCACACAATTCAGTTACTATAGTTGATGCTTCAGCTATCATCGGTTGACAACTCACGTTACATTATGATAGATATCTTATGTACCGATGATCTCGTAATGTGGTTTAAAATATGGATGTTTGTACCATTAACAATATGTTTCACTAGATCTTGCGATGGAACTAGTAAATGAGCAAAGTAAATTCAGGCTAAACTGTTTCTACTTTAAAAAGATGTTTCTTGTAACCTTTTAGTCGAGCTGTTAAGGGAACAGCTGTCCTGTTCCCATTGTTGGGAATCAACAACTTGTTGTTTGTGTACAACCCTGGCGGAGGATATGAAAACATCTACATGATTTCTAACACACTTCTTCAATCTACACAGGTAACACACAAAGTTGTATATTATGGGTGAATAAATTAAACAAACTACGCAAAAGGATATTAATTCCGAAATCATCCATAAATTTGAAATGAACAATAAAATAAGATTCAGTATTCTATTATTTAATCTACAAAACTAATCACACAAATGATTGAAACATTCTTGTTTATTTAATTCGGCAAATACTTAATTTATAATGGTAAACTTCAGTCAGAAGAAGTTTTCACAAAATGTAAATAAAGTTATACTATATATACTTTTTTTTGAAATTGAATATTTATTATTTTGAAATAGAAGCTGTTATAAAATAGTGCAGGACTAGTTAGCAGATNATTATAATATCCATGTCAAGTGTAGAAACTGACAACAATATCGCTGCTAACTAAAACTGTATTCTTATATATTCATCATTTATGTCCTTAACACATGCATCTTATGTCATCGTTATTGAATTTTTACTTTCCCGGCATTGACAGCCTTTCAACATCATTTCCATGAATAACCTTTGCCATAAGCAAAAGTGACATAATAATGACTTAGATATCACGTCCCCAAGTGCAACTATGAGATTAGACATACAGTAGACCCTCTCTTAATGCACTTATGGCCCAATGATAGTATCCGTATCCCTTATGTTTTGTGATACCGTAAAGTTTCACGAAGACGTACGATTTATTTTAATCAACTTTTTCACAAGTTTTAAAACAATTGGAAATGGTACTTTCCTTGACCTGTGCCCAAGATTCGCATAACATGTTAATGCCATTAGCAAGACTTATATCACATAAGTCTTTGCCCTCATCGAGCATCATAACGACTAGTTTTAAATAATGTTGCTTAACACAGTTGATTATTCCCGCATCGAGCGGTTGGCTTTTGCTAGTNCTTTTTTTGAAATTGAATATTTATTATTTTGAAATAGAAGCTGTTATAAAATAGTGCAGGACTAGTTAGCAGATATTGAGAATTTACTTTTGGAACATATTGAATGCTGGCGAAAATGCTATTTTCCGTAAAGCACGATTGCTTTTGTCCAAATTAAAAATTTTATGAACGATATAAGGTTGCTTTGAGAATTATTGAAAAACTGTTTGAAATTTTTGAGAACTTCTCATGACAACTTTAGAAGGAATATTGAAGAGTAAAGTAACCCTCATAAATCTAGGTTCAAGGTACATCGACAACATAATATTCTAAAAATGACTAAAACTTTCGGTATTTATAGATTTTTTTGACATAATGTTTGCACTTTTGATGGGGAGCAGAATTTTTAAATACATTTAATTATTAATAAAATTCATTTATATATTTACAAATTTTTTCAGGGTATATTTGTGAGCTTACTTACTTTTTTATAAGTAACAAAGTAAGAGATGCAATTCGTCGGGAGTACCGTCGATTCTCTGTTTGAAGATCAGCAAATTCCAATCGGCGTCAGTTGAGAAATAAACCATCTACTGGCATCAGCAAAACTTCTACAATGATGATGCCTCGGTTTTTAATTGGAGAGCTAGATGAAAGTGATCGGAGCCAATTAAAAAAAATACGGAAAGACTCAAAAGTTCCACAAAAGGACACGAGTCCTTCAGTAGAAAGAGTGAATTTATTCAAACAGAATTGTTCCTTTCTCCAATAAAATGATCCCCGTCCTATATGCGTATGCGCTGCAACTATCCATCTCCCCATAAACACACATTCAGAGAAAAACTATAAAAATCAGAATTACGAATACTCAAATCACACAAACTGCAACAAACCAATTTTTTTTTAATTCTATAGTATTTATTAGAAAGCAGACTAATTTGGAACTATAAAAAAAAAAATTTCTTCCAGCTGTTTTCCTTTAGGGAGTGTGCCTAGAATGGAAGAAGCATTCTATCTCTGAATGGCCAGACTGATTCGTTGAATTAGATAGGAGGTTGATCTTGGTTCTCCGGAAGCAATTTTTAAATAATTACCAATTTTTTTAATTAGGCTTAATCCTTTGGGTCCCCAAACTCCGCTAGACTCAACAGCTACTGGAACGAAAAAAAATTTGTTGTTAGGGATAAAACTGTATTTTTTAATCTTCCTTGTTTCTGCTATGATGGCTGCAGCTCCTGGATCATGCTTGGTGGAGGAAATGTAAGATTTGGCAAAAGTGTCTACGCAGGTGAAATCCCAGACCAAAGATTTGCCTCTTGACCATGGAACAAGTGTCATGCCATCAGGGTGTTTGCCAACTTGTCTTGATAGTGAAACCAATTATACATTTATACTACAAATAAGGTAACATCTTATTCTTCGATTTGACATACCTGAGAAACACAATTAACACATTTATACTTGACATGCGCAGAGATGAATATAGTTAAAAATGAGCGCATTTATGCTTTTTTGATGAATAACGCATAACGCATAATAGCAAGCATACATATGAAGTAACAGTACCAAATAACAAATACATAAAAAAAATCCATCAAATTATAATATCCATGTCAAGTGTAGAAACTGACAACAATATCGCTGCTAACTAAAACTGTATTCTTATATATTCTTCATTTATGTCCTTAACACATGCATCTTATGTCATCGTTATTGAATTTTTACTTTCCCGGCATTGACAGCCTTCCAACATCATTTCCATGAATAACCTTTGCCATAAGCAAAAGTGAGATAATAATGACTTAGATATCACGTCCCCAAGTGCAACTATGAGATTAGACANGGAAAAGTTTTCCCTCCAATATCTTGGCGGTTTACGGTAAAACTGCACGGCAAAAGCTCAAGTCGGGTGGAGGGATCCATGTGCATTAAGAGAGGGTCTACTGTATTACGATGTACAACGCCCTTCTACATAACATCGACCTTATTACCTTATAACATCATTTGAGAAATATGGCGCAAACGCGGTGAGTAATTAAACATCAACCTTATTATTCAATGCATGGTTGCTCTATTTTGAAATAGCGTGTCCCTCCAGATAATGAGGCAATTCTCGATTTTGGTTATAAGCTAAAAAGTTGTTAAATTATATAATAAAAGTATTTTGTAATAAGGTGGCAACATGTTAGAAGCTTGTGATTGGCCTAANAAAGTTGTTAAATTATATAATAAAAGTATTTTGTAATAAGGTGGCAACATGTTAGAAGCTTGTGATTGGCCTAAATAGGTTTTTTCTCTTAAAGTTTAATAAATTCAAGGGTATCTTTTTTATTGTTAAAATACAAATGAGTTTCCATAACTGAGGAAGAGATCAAGGTCAAGTTCACACATTTTCTTTTCATGTTGTAGTTGAAGGGATGTTGTGAACAAAATAAAATTTACTACCCTAAAATCTCGCAGATAGGTCGCCCTTATCTGATGTTTTTCAGAAAAATTTCTGGGAAATTTTGAAGCTGCGACTTATACCCGAGAGCGACTAATCTGAGGATTGAAAATTCAAATTTTATAAATTTGGAAATCTATGTTTTTAATGTATCACTAGTATCTAAAGTGACAAATTTATTAAATTTATTCTATTAAGTCACTTTAAAACCCATCGAACCCATCTCCATTAAATTCTTCTGAATCGTCATCTACGTCTAAATTCTGCATTTCTTCAACTAAATCCTGTTCAGAGCTACTGTCTTCGTCTCCAATTGTTTCGATTAAACAATTACTTACACTGATTTTATATTACACATTTGAAAAGTCCCCTCCTAAAACTCAGCTGAGAAATTGAGACCTATACGTGAGAGCGACCTATCTGTGTTTCAGATTTTGCACTTTAAATCCTGCGACTTATCTGATAGAGCGACCTATACGAGAGAGCGACCTATAAGCGAGATTTTAGGGTACTTATGTGGACTAACTCGTACCTAGTCCATGCCTTTATTTATTATTCCATCAACTATAATATGCAAGAAAGGAAAGTGAAGTTTGTGGAATTATAAAGTCAAAAATAATTAATATAATAAAATTGGAGTTTATTAGCATTCCAGGTTTCTTCTTTATGTCACTCTTTAAAAAATGAAACATAAATTTAACGCTTAACAGATACGTCAAGAATACCCTCATTATTATACCGCGTTTAATTTTTTAAGACACCATTCCATCTGAACCCTTAACAAATGACACATGACTTCTAGACGGAAAGGTTCAAGAGACTTTCTTTTCTTTTTTTGATGTGGATGCCTCGAACCTAGTTAAGTCTGGTAATCAAGCATTAGCCTTTTCACCTTGGGAATTATTTTATTTTTTTCTCGTTTAATTTATATGTGGAATTGCTTGTGGACCCATTTTCCCTACAAAAAAAGTCGTCATATAATGTATATGAAGTATAGCTTTGTTGCCCAGAATGTAGTGTCGCAATTATTTTTCTACTAATAATTTCTTCTCGTGTCGGCTATCCGGCGCAAAGAAATCATGTACAATATCATCCAGCGCGAAATACAAATTTGCATTAAAACTATAAATGCTAGTAGTTAGTGGCAGTAACGTGAGACTGGTCCATTCTACTAAGAGATTTGCTACCTAGTAAATTCAAAACTTGAAGCAAGATTATTTCAACAGAATTGTCTACGCCATCTTTTATTGCGGTCAAGTATAAGTTTTTAAACGTTTTGTAGATTTAGGAGGAAAGACTTCTAGCAATTAATTATTACTGACTGGTTTTATGCCAGAATATGTATTACTACAGAAAAATAGTGGCGTGTACTTATCCCTGGTTACAGTTTTGATCGCCTGCTAAAACTTCGAGCATCAATATATTTTAACCTGATTGTGAACGCCTGTAGCACAATTTCGCTGGTTCTAGGTTGCAGAAATCGCTCAGAATCAAGACTCAGAGGCGCCGGTAATTTCAACTTTTTATCATTTCCTAGATACCTACACACTGTCTGGGTTCGCATTAATTAAATTATCTTTGCCTTAATGCTGATTTTACCTTAGTCAGAAAAAAAATTTTCGTTTGTGTTTAGTTTCTTGTTAAACTAAATACAGTAAAGTTTGGTTATAGTGAACACGTAGGGACCGGCAAGATTGGTTCAGTATAGCCGGAATTCATTATATCCGTATAGTGAACACACCCTACAATTCAATAATTGTTCATTATATCTAAATGTTTTACTATAAATTCAGTTACGCCGATGTAGAGAAGTACTGGGTGATGAAAATTTGCTTATGACTTTGAATACGCTCATATTCTCATGATGAATTTTCATTTCAAGTAAAGTCGGCGCTTCCACCTTTTTTCCGATACTCCGGCAAGACTAACTTGGGCAAAATTTTGACTGATTTTAGTAAAGTCTTTTGGTCCCTCCAACTAAACTAGCCCGTTGTTGGCTTTGAATCTTGTTTCACTGGGTCCATAGGCTAGTTGTGGTGGCAGGTAGGTGCCTAATATCTATTAAATTAGGAATGGTGGATCACAACTGTTTAGCAACAAAAGGGCATTTCGGTATGATTTCTGTAATGTACGGTTATTTTCCACTGAATACGGAATTTTGAAAACAAAGAATTTATCCAAGCTTTCTTAATTGCCTTAATCTTAGCTCATTTGTAGCCAAAGCTACTCAACCTAGATCGATGGGAGATACATTTTCTGAACGAAATTTAGTGCTGAATCTAACCAAACAACCATAAAAGCGCAACTCTTCAAATAAAAAAGTTGTGACGTAAAACATGGAGTGTCCCTCATTTGTTACATATATTTTATCTTAACTCATTTGTATACTAAACAACTACACTTAGACAAATAGGAATTATATTTTCTGAATGGAAATTTTGTGCGGAATCCAACGCAACCAACCGGCATGTCGCAGCTCTTTAAAAACATTAAAGTGCACGAACTTGTAATTACTTTTAAAGCATCGTGAGTTTAAAAATATTGCTACGATAATTGAGGAGTTGACCGTAACAACAATATATCAGCCATTTCAAAAATTCCCCATAACCTATGGTTACCAATAGGTTGATGTCATGTCGCTGAGTTTGTTGTCATGAAAATTCAAAAAACTCAAATGACATTTTTATTTTGGATTTAATTATTAGACATTTGCACTTTGCAACTGTATTTATAAAAATTAAAATTAATTGACTAAAGTCATAAAGTATTTGCTACCAACATTACCTGTACTCCATTGGAAACAGTGATTGTATGGAAAGGAAATCGCTCGCGACTATTTTCATCGTAATAAGGTTTGATAATAGTCTTGATTTAGCAATAAATTTACCATGTTTATGTGTACTCTTATTAAGCTCCTGCTTGCTTGATGAGTGAATGGTGAATACAATAATCCACGATTATTGCACCGTGGTATTTAAAGCGAAAATCTGGAGTCTTTTACAAGTTAGAGTCATCAAAAGTATATGGAGACCATATTTGGTTGCGTTTGAACAAATTTATAAAAGCGAACCTTGCGAAATATATCGCATATCAAAATGCATTTTTCACTTTGTTTAATTAAAAGACAGAATTTTAACAAAAAAAGTTATATCGCGAATATGTATTACCAAAAGTGGAGCTGCCTAGAGTATTTGCTTCCATATAAAACCCAATCCAAGCTATCCATGCTAAATACGGAAATTGGTTCTCATAAGGAATAAATCGGGTCTTGTAGGTGGGAAAATCAATTATCTAGAGGAAAAGCATGATCTTATACTCGTGGGTCTTAAAAAGACGTATTTATCCATGCTGAATTCATTATCGTACAAAGCTATAAAAATCCAGGCTTCTTTAAAAAAAATCATGTTTTATTAATTTGATTGGAATTAGAATTTTTTAAAATTTAGAATAATAGAAAGTAAAATTGAAAGTTCATTGACCTCATAGAAGGTTCAGCAAGTGGAGCAATACTCTACTGCTTCTGCGCTCGAGTGATTGTTATTTTGGTACTTGGTTGTTATTTTTTTGTTTGTAAATAAAATATTTAACCTGACTCCGAATGGCTGATATATTGTTGTTACGGTCAACTCCTCAATTGGCTTCTACTTTTCGAATCTAGTCACATTTTGGTACAATAACAAAGTGACACATTACATGAACTTCTCCCCACCAGATCGAATTCTTCTAAGCAACAACGAAAACGTTTTGTGGCTGGATTTGACTTTTTAACTGCACTGTGTTAACACATAATCTTCCATTTGCTTGGCAGGGACCGGACAGTGTGGTTTGCTATAGCCGGAGTCACTATACCCGAACTTTACTTTATAACGTTAATATCTTAGTTACGCGGTGGTTATTTTCTAAATAATTTGCAATCCGCGCTCGTCGTTTTTGGTCTCGTCCGTTGGGTACTAGTGGCTTCGGCGCCGGATGTTGGGATCGTTTCTCTTCTAAAAAAGTTCTTAAAACACTCACTCTTGGATGGTCGTCAGCTCTAATTTTCCATTTTGCACTATCCTGGTTAATATCCAATATTGTACTTTTTGGAATAAGTTAAAAAATGGTCACTGAAAATTAATCATTCACTTATCCAACTTAAGTTTCACTTAATATTTTATTTCATTAGCTTTGAAACAACTGAAAGTAACTTACAAATCTAGTTTACTTGATTTATTGTAGTTTATTTTTCCACTTTAAATATAATATCAAACATTGAGATCAGTATACTAAGTACACAATTAAGTGTGAATCATCAACTATGCATAGTCGTAAATCATTTTCAGGTTACAATAATGTGTTTTTGCTTGAGTGAGAAATTAAACATTGCTAAAAGTTTAAGCTCCAATTACGTTACCGATCGAAAGTTGCGCATCTTTGTCTGAAAGAGCAACTTGTAGGTGTATTTGAGAAAGTTTATAGTATTACGCTCATCCAAGATATGGAGGTAACAAAAGAAAATATTTCGCTTTAGTTTTTTTCAAAAATTAAGGTAATGGGGTTAGTGTCATCGACATACCCGAGGCTGGATCTAATTTTAACAAATGAGAAACCAAATAACCGTGATAAGTAATCAAGGCTGTTTTTATTACACTTTTTGTGCATCATTTCACCGTTGCTAATGTTGTGTCATATTTAATAAATTAAATATGATAAATTAAATTTTTGACACTTTTACAGCTACATGAAACACTATTTTATGCTTGATATAAACAATATATTGGTAAGTTAATGGTTGTCCGACAGTTTTAAATAGCAGTTGTTTAGATTGATATTGCGAAAGTATTGTTTAGAGAATTTGCAAAATAAATAAATTTATAACTTGCCGTATACTCGAAAATATTGTTAAATGTTTTATTTACCTAACTACAAGTATAATGTTTAACTTGTTGGTTAGTGGATTTCCGAGTTTAGCAAAGATGTATTATAATTATTGTAAAATGAAAAAGTTTCAAATTGTATAAGCCCATTCAAATATGTAATCATAAATTGGGTTGTGAGTTTGTTTATGAATTTAAATAATGGGTTAAATTTCTGAATAAATCGTTGTAATATGTGAAATTTTGTCGAAACTAATTATTGTCTTTACTAATTACAAATTAAAGGTTGGAAGGCTATAATAGGAATAGTTCCAGCAACGCCGGGATCATTTAAAGTATGGTATTTGTCTACATTTATTTTGCGGATACCGGGTACTCCCTAAGTTACAGTTTTTTTGTAAATATATGATCACATCTTCTGTGCACCAATGATGTACGCAAGCAAATTTAATCGGCTGTCGCACTATTGATGAGAGAATATTGAATATTATGTTTCAGCTATGATTTTTGTGGGAAGGATTCTGTATCGCCCGGTGGTTAGATGTGTGGAGACTCGTACTCCAACAGTAGCCAATCAAGGCTTTAATTCCCAGTGTAGAATTTGTTAAATTTTTTCGAGATTTATATAAAAATACTAAATTTGACGCCGCAGTTCAGGCTTCTAAACCTGTCTGTGGACTTGCCGATTTGCCGAAATTAGTAACTAGTTCTTCTCAAACCTACAATATTTTTGCCGATCTACCGATTGTTGTAAACAGTTCTTCTCAGACGTATAATAAACTTGCCAATTTGCCGAAATTAGTTAATGGTTCTTCTCAAACGTCCAATATTTCTGCCGACTTGCCGATTCCTGTAAATAGTTCTACTCATATATCTCATGTTCCTGCCGATTTGCCGACTTCTGTAAATAATTCTAAGAGATCCAGTGTTCATGCCGACTCGCCGAAATTTGTCAATACTACTTTTGAAACATTCCAGCCACTTGCCGATCAGTCGACTGCCATAAGAAAATATTCTAGGACGTTACATGTTAATGAAAATTTGCCAATTTCAAAGAAAAATTCGAAGACAATTGATGTTCGTACCAATTTGCCGATTTTACAAAACAATTTTAAGACGTCCGATGTTTATGCTTTATCCGATACTTTCCAAACGGTATTCTCTGTCGTCCGTTTCTGTACCTTCAGCCGAAATTCGATTTGCTTCCGCTTTGCCGAAATTTACACCAACTCTTTTTAGTCACTCTCCTGCCGAATTAAATTATTCTGATGTAAAGGATTTGAATATAGCCTCGCGTTCGCCGGCTCCGATTGTTCATCATACCGATATTCCGTGTGGGCCTTGAAAAATAGCCCACGAACGTCGAGCGCGCAGGTATGTTTCTATGGTCCTTCAAACTTCACTCAACAAATCTTCTAGAATGACGAGGTCGTCATCTTCCCGGAATGACCGGAGGAATAAGGTTTGAATCATCTCGTCCTCCAAAAATTACATGTTTCCCCGTTAAAATTAAAATTAAAAATTGAAATTCGATTAATTTGTAAAAAATTTCTTATTTTCTTTTTTATTATTATATCTATCTGCCAAAATTCTTTGTTATGTATAATTTAAATTTTTCAAATAACGAGGACGTGATGTGCCCAGGAGGGAGAGACCTGTGGAGCAGAAAGTGCCCATGTCCAACGGACAGGGAAAGAAGTGTGCCAACGTGGCAGGAGGTGTTATTGGAGATAACCGAACAGGCTCATTCCGTCCTCATAGTGGATTTTGATCTTGGACTTGTCGGTGTTCTCTCTCCTCACTCACTCTACAATTATATTTTTATAATTTATTGTTTGTGTGTTTGTTTCGGTAAAGTGATTGGCTCTTGCCAATCACTATAGTAAATTAATATTATTTATTTGGTTGTTTGTTCATTTGTGTTTGTCGCACGGAGGGACTTATTGTTCAGTGTTTTACTCTTTGGGCTATACGGATTAGTGGACAAGCCATCATCCTATCAGGTACCCTTTCAGGTACCCATCCCCACTTACATTCTACTTTCATCAAACAGCGGCATTTTCCGCTCTTCATTTATAATCTATATATCCATAGTAGAATCACAACGATATTCTCGTTATATGAATGATTAGAGTGAAAATTAATTTATAATACGCCCACCATTGCCTATTACTTTTGTCCCGCATGTTCTTTTCGATAGAAGCATTTAAGATTGCAACTTTAGACAATGCTGCATGCTGCAATGAGGTGTTATAAAAAATTGTGAGGAAACGATTTCGAATCAGGATGTAAATACACTGAAGTTCTGCCGAATTTGAAAAAGGAAAAGTGGATTAGATTAGCATGCGCAGTATGAACAACTTACTTAGTCTATGTTTCATATTTTCAACTTTATAAACGGCAAATATACCTTGCATTATACAGGTTCTATTCAACAGTAAAAAGTTTAATCCATGTCCAGTAAAATATTTTTTGGAAAGTGTTCCTTCTCAAAAATGAAAAATGAAGGTTTATTTTTGGAAGTGTAACTTATATCAAAAGGTTATAACCACGAATGCATAGTTCATTTACTTTAGACGCAAAGCTGTAATATAGGAACCAAGTGGTAAAATTAATACTCGGATTTTATATTTTGACTGATAGTTTTTCATCTAAACGCTTAATAACAGTATTGCATCCTAAAAATAGTTGCTTTTCCAATAGTTAACACCATCAATTTTTTCCGATCACACTTCTCTATGTTCAATCATACATGTAGATAGACTAGTGACAGATCATTTTACAAAGGCGAGTGTAAGTAAGCATTGAAAATATATCAATGGTGTAATAAAAAAAAGTTTCTATCATTTGTGATCCGAATTTCTGCACCAAGACATCCACCAAAAATCTGTTNATGGTGTAATAAAAAAAAGTTTCTATCATTTGTGATCCGAATTTCTGCACCAAGACATCCACCAAAAATCTGTTGTTTTAATTTTACATTTATGAGTCTAGTCTACTGTATATTTTATTTCAATTATATTCTGGTAGTAAATTGGATGATTTGTAAAGTTTGTTGGAACTTAATGTTTTCGTACTTTGTATTACAGCTTTATTTACTCAGTTTTAAATTAACTTAGTATAATGAATGTGATCTTCACTGTGTGCGATCATGTGTAAACTCTATTAATATCCTGTTCGACGATAGAAATCAAATAAGAAAATTCCGACTTATTTCTTAGATTCTAACTTTATACTTGGAATAATAAAAAGAGAAGAAAATGAAGGAAATTAGAATAGACCTTGGGTGCTTTCACCATAAATTTTGTAAGCTTTGTTCTCAAAGGTAGTAGAGATTTTTGTTTAAAACTTGTGGTTGTGCTTTATTCAATCTTCTTGTCATTTGGTTGAAATAAACAGGATAGTAATTTGATTAAATCTCTTATGAATATATACTCAGAGCTAGCCAAATGAACATTTTGCACAAGATTCATTTTGTGTTTCATCATTTATTGATCATCTAAATAAGATTGTTCAATTTGATTCATGACAAATGTTGTAGTTTCANACATTTTGCACAAGATTCATTTTGTGTTTCATCATTTATTGATCATCTAAATAAGATTGTTCAATTTGATTCATGACAAATGTTGTAGTTTCAAAATCAAATTTTATCCTACTTCTTGTAATTTTCAAAGAAGCAAACTACAATATATTAAAATGAATTTTTTAAGTTATCAATTCTNTTATCCTACTTCTTGTAATTTTCAAAGAAGCAAACTACAATATATTAAAATGAATTTTTTAAGTTATCAATTCTAAACTTTCCACTAACGAGGAAACAGTATCAATTTGCAACCAGTGTTCTCCATGGCACTGGTCCCTAATTGGCTTTTTGGCTTTGGCTCCGTGGCTTCCAATTTTTTGGGAGCCATAGCCATATTATGGATCTAGCTCCTTATCCCTTTGGAAGCCAGAAGCAGCNTGGCTTCCAATTTTTTGGGAGCCATAGCCATATTATGGATCTAGCTCCTTATCCCTTTGGAAGCCAGAAGCAGCTCGCGAACTAGGCTGCCATGGCTTCTTAGCTTTCAATCATTCATTCAGAAATTTTTTGTGATGAGGTGTGGTTGCGTAGAAGAAATTGCAAATACCGTTTTTTCATTTANATCATTCATTCAGAAATTTTTTGTGATGAGGTGTGGTTGCGTAGAAGAAATTGCAAATACCGTTTTTTCATTTATCTAACTTGCTTTGTCATTGTCATTCACATTCTTTCGTAGCAAAGTCAAATACTCCACTTTTCACCCCACTCAACCAATAGAATAACCTGAAGAGTAGGAATATTTTTCTAACAACTGTTTAACCTCTGGGTCTCCTTGCGCAATGGAGTGCTTGGACTTTCTTTGTCTAGTTTTGGTCTTTTGGTTTAGTAAAAACGATGAGAATTGAAATCCATGTTTTATAAAAAAAACTATTTTTATTTAAAATACCAATACAAAAACAATTTAAGATCGACTTTTCTTCTTCAATGGCTGAGATAACTGAAAGTTTGAAATGAAGCGTTGTGTTTAAAGAAAGTTGTATTCGACAAATCTAGAAAAATTTCTTTGAGTTTATGTGATTACAAATTACAGTATGTTAGGTAGCGAAGAAGAATTTTTTTTCTAAACTTTTTCTTTTTTTTTTGGAGGGAAACCTAAACTACTGGTAAGTAAAGTGTTGTGTCTCATGGTGCATCTAACCATGCAACATATCTGGGCACATTCAAAGGGTAATCTAATTCATAATTTGAGATTGGACATTTATCATAATTGGAAATTTAATACGAAATTTCCAATTATGTTAACTGCCCAATCTCAAATTGTCTAATTTTGTCACTCGAGTTACGCAAATTTTTGGGTCAAAAATTTTTTTGCCAGGGTAAAACAAGTATTAAAAAAAATTCTTTTTCCTCGCAAATGTAATTATATTCGAAGATTTGCTTTTCTTTTAAATAATATTTAATCTGGATAGGATTTTATTCCCTCAGAACTATTTTTTAGTCATGCAATACTAATGTTTTAGCCGCGCATTTAATTTGTTAACTGAGATAAATTCATTCATGTTCTAAACGAACAGACTCTAGTGTGAAATAAACCCTCTGCATCCAATTCAAAAGCAAAACTTTCTGACTTGAAGAAAGTTTCCACTAGTGTCAACTTCGAAAGTGTCAACTAGTTTTGACATGACCCCCAGTTTAGCTGAGTCAGAGTCATCGAATCTCTAAACATTTGGAGCCCGACTTTCGGATCCATGAATATGACTCCTTGATTTTGGGAGGTGACTTTGCATAAAAAAAATGTGCATAATGAAATAAATAAAAATAAATATGCGTCATGTAATTCAAGCTATGTAACATCGTGTATGAGAATCCGAAATTAGAAAATATAAATATTTAATGGTGAAAGTAGAAGGGGAAAATATGGAAAATTAGTTCGTTATGCTCATTTTCGCATGTAGGTAAATAATCATGACTCTGAGTTCTACCACAAAGAAGTCAGTCACCAAATGATTCCCAACTCCTAACTCTGACTCTGAGTCATGATACTCAGAGTCACTGTAAGATTCATGCCTCAAGTGTTCGGGTCTTTGAAAACAATAGTTTCAAATTCGAAAGTTGAAAATTAAATTTACATGAAAAATGTAACCTCGTGAGAAACCAACTCTGAACTGCATCTGAGTATGGTCACGCTGATAAATTATTGATCACTCGCTGAAAAACAGTTTAGGACATTAGGAGAGAGGGAGAAAACAAAATTCTTCTTCGCTACCTAACATACTGTAAACGTTTCCCGAGTTTTTAAATTCTACACAGGCTGTGTACAACGTTATGTAGAAACTTTTATGACTATTTATGGCCCTATAGTCTGTAGAATTCATTAGACAAGCCTGTCGAATAATTTCTGTGTAAAGGATTAGAGACGGAATTGGAAAAAAACATTCTTCACTTTTCTAAACTCAATAACATCTATCAGCTTTGAACCCACCACTACTCGATAAAACTCACTTACCTTAGCACTTACTCCACACTTCCTATGACTTAGCTCAGATAGTAAAATACCAATTGTTATTTCTTATACAAAAGTATCTTATCGAATCAGAAAATATTGTAAGATTTGACGCCGTTGTTGATTTAGTTAATTGACACCTCAAGCGATCAGAAATTTTGAGTATATTATGAACAAGATATTCAATATTGCTATACTATGGAAATTCTCTTTCTAATAAACGCTCAAATTTTTTCAAATTTTTCTTAAATTCTTACGAAAAATTGCAAAAATCTTGCTAAAGATAACAAAAAATTGAAAAACAATGTTGAGGCCATAAATCCTTTTTGATTAAAAAAATACTCAAAATCTTAATAAAAAAGTAGAGTCTTGTCAAAAATAAAAATCTTGCTAGAAATGAAAAAAAGAAATCTTTTTGTACTATTTATAAAATTCAAAAAATAACTATTTTATATTTCAATGACTATACAACTAAAATCGGTATAATAAAGATTACTAACATATGCAAAACTTGAAATTAGCTATAGCTTTTAGTAGAATTTGAAAAATATTTTAAGAAATAATGTTAAAAAAAATGTTAAAAAAATTTCTGCCAAATTCCTTTGTAAAACTTTTTTTCTTTCTAAAAACTTGAAAATCTTCTGAAATCGTTTCTTTATCGTCATGAAATTCCGCTAATCTGATGATAAATAAGACCCGAGAGATGCACGTTGGTTAGCAAGATTTAAGAAAAAATCCGTAGTATAATTATTTCTGGTCAAGTTCAATCTTGCGAAAAGAGTTGCAAGCTTATGCCAATAGCGACAATACTGGTTAATTTTGTTTACAATTTGGTCAATGTACTGTTTCTCCAGATAATGATTGGAGAAAGTAACAAACAATATAATGCCATATGCGGAGATTTTCTTTGAATTTGTATAATTTGTTCTACATAAAAAATCATTGACATTTCCTGTAGAATTGATTCTGGCAGGTTGGCTCAGTATAATATTTTATGCATAGATCTTGATAAATTTTTTCTAGCGGTTTCTCTTAAACAGGATTTGTGCGTAATCGATTGTACACGATCAGTTCAATAGAAATGTCTATGTATGACCTATGTCGAATGAGAAAGAATCATTTCGTCAGGAATCATTTTAGACAGGATTTCTACAGAATATAAAAACTCGGATTGTGTTTTGATACAACGTGGATTTTAACCCTAATTCAACTTCTCACCACGTTCCTGCCTCATTACTCAAATTGGTCTATTGGTAATGTTAAGTTTGATTTTAGTTTTTCAGTTAAATTTTGTTGTTAAAAAGTAACTAGTTTTTCTGCGTGCTGTGGTTATTCTATGGATTGAGCTTGGTGTAAAGTCTGGTACTTTGACTCTAACCTAATTCGTTGATTTATTTTAAAACTGAACTCATAAGTTTTTGTGAAGTACGGTATTATTAGAAAGTTTTGGCACATAATTTTTTACAAGATAACTTCATAAACATTACTAAAATTTTAATAATATTACCCATAATACCCGGAGAACAAAGCGGGATCGGTAAGTTTGGAACAGGTATAAGCTTTGCTAGAGACTGTTAGATATTTTCACCTCCCCCCTCCACCCATCAAATTAAACTTTTTTTTTCCTTTATGCTTGGAGTTGACCTTAATTTTTTAATTAAAGTTGCTCTTGCTGTTAAGCGAAGCATGCTCTTAGTTTTGACAACAGTATTTANTGACCTTAATTTTTTAATTAAAGTTGCTCTTGCTGTTAAGCGAAGCATGCTCTTAGTTTTGACAACAGTATTTAATTTCATTAAACAATTAATCCAAATTAAACAAAAAAAAATTTAAGAATATGGAATTATTAATTGAGCAGAGAACAAAAGCGCAATGGCGGTAAAGATTCCCTCTCATTTCGACCCTGAAACCAGAAGAAGTTGTAGTTTGGGGGAGAAATAAAACTTATTTTTAAAAGTACAATATTAATCCATTCTCTATCTAGATATCCATCTACCTATCTACCCATTTTTCTACCCATCCTGCTTTCCATCTAGCCACCTATATATCCACTTACCTACATATCTATACACTTATTTCAATCAGCTATTTATATCCTCCAGTTACCTATTAATGCATCGTATCCTTTTGTTCGCACTTACTGCGGACTGCTNCAATCAGCTATTTATATCCTCCAGTTACCTATTAATGCATCGTATCCTTTTGTTCGCACTTACTGCGGACTGCTGCCTTTTTATACTTTCACATTTTGTTTGCATTGCTAGGTTAGAATTTTTTTATGAAGGTATTAACGCTACGGTTTCATCTTCTTTGTTGCGTTTTGTAAATGATTTATGGAAATATTATCTCAAAAATTAGTAGTGCCGCTAATATGATTCAATAGTAAATCATACATCAAAATTTNCAATCAGCTATTTATATCCTCCAGTTACCTATTAATGCATCGTATCCTTTTGTTCGCACTTACTGCGGACTGCTACCTTTTTATACTTTCACATTTTGTTTGCATTGCTAGTTTAGAATTTTTTTATGAAGGTATTAACGCTACGGTTTCATCTTCTTTGTTGCGTTTTGTAAATGGTTTATGGAAATATTATCTCAAAAATTAGTAGTGCCGCTAATATGATTCAATAGTAAATCATACATCAAAATTTATTTTTGCTTATATTTCCGTGTTGTTGGTTAAATCACGTATTGACGTATTTATCAATTGGAGCATTGTTTGATTTTAGTTTTAGTCAATGCTCGCTTTTGTTCAATTTACTTTTGATCAATTTACGCGTTGGCTAATTCAGTTGGTCAATTCACTAGACACCGTTCAATTCCAAGGCAAAATCTTTTGCTAGTTATATTTTTTTTCTTTTTATCAGTAAGTATAAGTTATTTTTGAAGCAGAACATAAGCTTAAGTGTTTTGATTATTTAAAACACAATTTATAGAAATGCGAGAAATAAACGTAACAGAAAAGAAAGATTCATACCAACTGGTGTGACTTTTTAGACAGATGCGATATTTTTTAGAGGATTTGGTTTTCAAATTTTTTTAAATGTTATTCAATGATCTATTTTGAATTGCATCAAAAAGCGACAAATAACTTTTCCCATGTGGTTTACAGACGAAGCGCCTGCTTATGATTTTTGAACGATAGACTTGTGCTAAGTGATTGATATTACCCATTGAAAATTAATGTTCTTCTTGGCAGAATTCAAGTCTGTTCGATCACCAGAACAAAAGTTTTTTTTTTTGAAAATTTAAATTTTTTGGCGGTCTTTTGAAACAATAGACTAAAGTCGCAAAAGCGCTTAAAAATCACATCCAAGCAAATCAATTTAAAAAAATTTATAACTTTTGATCGAGTGATCACACAAACTTTAAATTTTTTCAGGGTACCATATATTTCAAATGTCTTTCTGAAACTAATAACACTTAATATAAACACATATTAATTGTAAAAGCCTATTGTTCTACAATTTTAACGCAATCGCTTTCTCCAGTTATTAGCATGACCCAAAACTCTCTTTTATATCCATTTAAATATTGTAATAATTCCTTTCACCTACGCATTTGTCCCGCTGTCCGCTAGTACTATCATGCTTAATGTTTATTTTCATGAAAATAATCTGTACTATTCAGCATTTCACAACAAATTCTCATCGGTGCTTGCCGCTTACTAGTTTTGTTTTCTATTACAATTGCAGCCTATTAAAACCGTTGATGAAGATCCTTCGAATCGTGGCAATTGGACATTGCTGATACTTTGCTCTAGCCCATTCTTAGTGTAGTTATCGCTTAGCTTCAGAAATTTCATAGGCATAAATGTCATTGTGTATATGACTTATTAGCTTGGTTTCAAAACAAAGTGAATCCATGTTTTATCATAGTTCCTACGATGCTTAATTTATAGCTCTTCAGTTTCATTTATGTTGCATCTAAGTTCCATCCATTTCATCCATATTTCATGATTCGCTCATCTGTCTTACTGGGTTCATCTGTTTCATCAGTTTACAATTCATCTACGTTACATCGCCATATAAAGTTAACTTAAGACAAACAATAAGTCTTTGAAAATAGGAATAAATCATGGTTTGTTATGCATAAGCGAAAAGCAATCAAAGCAAAACAAATAAATAAATTAAATTATTTTAAACTATATAAACGTAAGCTGCAAATCTAAACGTCAACCATAGAAGTGCAATGCTTACTGCAATGCAAACATCCACTGCAGAGGCATAAAACGTACGTAAAATGATTATTACAATGCGAACGTACAACGCATAATGCAGATATAAGCTTCAAATGTGAATGCTTACTGCGTACATGCAATACGCAGTGCGCATATAAAAGTCTGTATACTGTGTGCGTACATTACGCGCATGCAATTCGTAATGCACACACATAATCATAAACGTTCCTTGGGAATGCAAACGTCAAGTGGGCAATGAGCAAATATATTTTCCAATGTCTAGCCAAATCAGATGTCACATTTTGTTGACTGTTACAAGTCAAACAAAGTAATCAATGTTTTTTGTTGAAGACAGAGTTTATATTTTAGTCTAATTTGCATAATTCTTGTCGCCATCAAACTACAAATTTTGTTCATCAATAGTGCTTTTTGTTTCACGGTATTGCGTAATTGGTGTGCAGATTGAAGGTCAATTGACTTTCAATTTTAAGCAATGGCGTCCATCAATTTCGTTATATTTGAAAAATGAAAATGTCAATCTAACAAAATTTTTATTGCCAATTTAGGCGGGAAATTTTTTATACTTTTATGAATGATTATTGAGAAGTTTTTAATATAACCTACTTCACTCCTGAAATAGTGTATATCTTGTTTCATGAAGGTTACACTTCTTTAAACTTTATACCTGTCATACGTGTACAAATTCGTTTGAGACGAGCACGAAAGAAAACTGACTTTGTTCAAAAGTTTTGACAAAGAACACCGCACAAAGTGAACCAAACTGAGTCACTTGTTCTTCAATTATGACAAGCAATCGTATAATTTTCAATCATATTACAAAGTTTACTCATGTGTGTACCACAGTGAAAATTGAAATTTCATCCCTGGAGATTATTAGTTAGCATTGGGTTAGCATTGATTCAACAAATCCACCTGTTTCATTTACTTGAAACTTGTGTCACAATCATAGACCTTGAACTCCCGAGCTTTGTTTAAATGGGGCACATGCTTCTGGAAATTGACCCTTAACCTGAATTTTACTTGATCTCTAGACGTCAAGGATCAATTCTTAGAAGCTAGAGTCCCATTAAACGATTTGCAAGAGGGTACAATCTGTGACTCTGCCGAGTTTCAAGTAAATCGAAAAGGTCGACTTGCGAGTCAAGCCTCTGTTGACCGGCAAGTTAAAATTTTTGATCTCAGTAGGTCAAGAATCAATTTTCAAAAACTTACTTCCATGTACAAATAAATTGATGACATGGACGACTACGACAAAATGGTAATGGTATATGTCATTTGTGGAAACAACAGGTGCCTCAGTTTGATTTATTTTGTGCGTTGTCTTTTGTTTTTACTGGCTTAATGCACAGCACAGAATGGTAATGTTTAATTCACAGTAAAAATTAATTGTAACTTATAAACATCATTACTAAAATTTACTATGTCTGTATTTAGTAAAAAGTAATGCTTGACCTTCAACGACAGGTCTTCGAGATTATTAGTAGTAGGTTTCATAGTATTAGTTTTGNTGCCTCAGTTTGATTTATTTTGTGCGTTGTCTTTTGTTTTTACTGGCTTAATGCACAGCACAGAATGGTAATGTCTAATTCACAGTAAAAATTAATTGTAACTTATAAACATCATTACTAAAATTTACTATGTCTGTATTTACNTTCACAGTAAAAATTAATTGTAACTTATAAACATCATTACTAAAATTTACTATGTCTGTATTTAGTAAAAAGTAATGCTTGACCTTCAACGACAGGTCTTCGAGATTATTAGTAGTAGGTTTCATAGTATTAGTTTTGTTTACAATACTTTTCAAAGATCACGATAATTTCAAATTTTTATAAATTCTGCGTTTCCGTTGTGAAAACTACATGAAGAAAAATTATAAAAAAAATCACTGAAATCTTATGGCCAGCAAGACTTCGTAGGTTTTGTGAGGCTCACGCATTTGAACCCCTGAAGAAGTTTTGATATCTAATAAAACGTTGCGGTATGAAATGAAGTTCCACGACTTTTAAGGTTTATTTCCTGCATTCTGCTCGAAATTTGACTGTGATGTAGACCCATGCTAATCTATGTTAATTAACTTCACTTCGAGATTTTAAAATGTAACGTGGAGTAATTATTTACCAGCTAATGCATCTTCTTGCTTCTTCGTAGTAGATGTACCTGAGGAAAATAGGGAATGAGAAAAAAGTGGCTGTGCAGAATAACAAATTAACTCAACTTCTAGTTTTAGAAGATGATGGAAAAGGAAAAGCCATTTCACTTTGTTGCGTGTCTCAGAAATTTTTTTTTGTGATACTACAAAGTTCTGTATTCCGTAAATAGTCCGGAAAGATGTGATAAATTTTTTGGAGGTAATTATTTTGGGTTATGACAGGCGACGTCTTAAATGGAAACCGCCTACGTCAAGGCAACTCTTTTATTCTTTACCTTATCACTTTCTTTAAGAATCGAATTTGTGACACTCAACCACATGTATTCGCAAATTCTACACTAACTTCACCTTTTTAGAAATCCCGTTACACTTTTCCATACTCTTGACTACAAATTGACATGAAATCTATTCCTTTTTCTAATTATAAAATAAAAAATTTGTTCAATCCTACTCATTTTTTCATATGCTACACTGTGACATACCTAAAAATTTACCATCTAATGAAACAAGTGCAACCATGTGCGAATTGATTACGAACAGACGGCCTAAACTTGGTAGGTTAAATCGTCATTTTTTCAGAAACAAGGACATATCGCTAAGTAGCGAGTGTTTAATGTAAACTCCGTTACACAGAACGTTTTTGGTGGTCTGAGTATATAAATCTCATGTTTTTGTTTTGGCTAAGAACACCTAATGAACGAAAAATTTTANTAAAAATTTACCATCTAATGAAACAAGTGCAACCATGTGCGAATTGATTACGAACAGACGGCCTAAACTTGGTAAGTTAAATCGTCATTTTTTTCAGAAACAAGGACATATCGCTAAGTAGCGAGTGTTTAATGTAAACTCCGTTACACAGAACGCTTTTTGGTGGTCTGAGTATATAAATCTCATGTTTTTGTTTTGGCTAAGAACACCTAATGAACGAAAAATTTTANCTTTTTGGTGGTCTGAGTATATAAATCTCATGTTTTTGTTTTGGCTAAGAACACCTAATGAACGAAAAATTTTAAGTGTTAAGCTTTTAGCCCAAAACATATCTGTACTTATTTGTGAGGGAATGATTGTCAAAAACTAGGCAGAATATAGAAATCAAACGCTTCGACGAACAAAAACGACTTCGGAATTGATGATTTATCCAATAGCTGCCTAGTGGATTTCAGTTTGAAATTCCGGATATGTGGGCAGGTTGACCGGCTCAAACATTTCTTCATCATTAAGGTACAGCTATATTTGAGGTGCCAATATATATCACACCAGTAACCCTAGAAGTTGAAAACTAAAAAATCAGATATTTTCCACTAAAACAAAAGTACGTCATTCTTGAAATTTACACCCGGGGTAGTCAGTTGCCTTCGCTAACTTAGAAATCAACGTCATCAAATTTCGGATAACCCTCACGTACAATATATCAATTTTATTTTGAAAGATACACCTTTGTATTCTGATGCTAATTCAGTACGAGAACCCGCAGAGAATGGGCCACTCTGACTGATTGGCTAATTCTTCAATCGGAAGAAAGTTTATGAAGATTAAGAAGATAAATTTCTAATGGAGAATCTCGGCCCTGCTTTATAAGAAAAGATACTTGAATAGAAATGGAAGGATGACAACCTGCTAGAACAAAGTGCTGTTTATTGACGCGAAATGGATCGCCAGCGTTTTAGTTTGAAAAAATTTACACAGAAACACATAACAAGAAGCATTTTTCCAGTCAAGGGGGGGAGGGGGAAGGGGGAAAGTAGCTGTTTAGATTCTGCAGTAGCAGTTTTTTGCGAAAATCCACATATCAAGCCGTTTTATGCCGCATATAGTTCAGAATAAAATCAAAGCATATTACATTGCTACAGATTATTCAGAGAATTAATTCGATTTTTACTGATACAGTTAAAGCTGCAAATCAATTCGAGTTTCATTGCTTCAATTTATTTAGTCAATCAAATAAAGTCTCATTGCTACAATTTATACATGTGTGGTATCGATTAACACTCTTTTGATAATCACTACCTTTCAATAATGAACAAACTGGTTGCACATTTAGCCAGATCAAATGCATATGTAAAGCTGGTCGACTTAATCCAAAATATTAGGAATTTTTTAAACATAGAAATAGGTATAACAGTTAAATAAACTACATACGTTTATGAAAGTTACCTCCGTCGTCCAAAATTTTGTGTTTTATAACCATGTGGTCTTATATCGGATATAATACAAGGCTCGTCTAATGTAAAGTATATGGAGGGAAGCTACCATTTTTTGATTGTGCTCAAATCCTGAGACGTAAATAATGACATTTTGTTAGATAAAATTTACTAAAATAAAATGCGACGGATTTTTTCAATGCAATGACATGCAATCGTGAAAATCTGGCAAAAAGAGTCATGACTCACTGACTCCCATTTTCACACTGAGTCAGAGTCATAAATTTTAATGACTCAGTGACTCTTATAGCATCACTCCTGCAGCTTGAGTCGAAGTCATGACTATGTGACTCTGAGTCATGACTCAGTGACTCAGATTCACAAAATTTTTATATTTTTCTTTATACAGTAAAATGAGCATAATGCGTATTCGAAGCTCAAAATGAGTGATATAAAGATGCTAAGTTACCTGCTCTTTTCGGTTAGACTCTTAAATAAATTTTTGTAATTCTTCTTTATTTTTGATCCGATTTAAAATTAATTAGGTAACTTGCAATATTTACAAAGGGTTATTTTTGTTTTATTTGGCCAGACAAAAAAAAANATTTAAAATTAATTAGGTAACTTGCAATATTTACAAAGGGTTATTTTTGTTTTATTTGGCCAGACAAAAAAAAATACACAAATAATTTTCGTTTGTAAATTTTTTTTTCTGTGCTCAATGTGTTGTCCATGCGATTCTTTAACTAACAATAAGCGCCGTTTCCATGAATCGTAANATTTAAAATTAATTAGGTAACTTGCAATATTTACAGAGGGTTATTTTTGTTTTATTTGGCCAGACAAAAAAAAAATACACAAATAATTTTCGTTTGTAAATTTTTTTCTGTGCTCAATGTGTTGTCCATGCGATTCTTTAACTAACAATAAGCGCCGTTTCCATGAATCGTAAACATTTTGAACCATTTCCTGGGAAACATTATTCCATTCCTGTTGTATTATTTTCCAAACTCAAGCCATAGTTCTTGCTCTTCGCAGATGAAGCCTCCGTTTGAGTAATCCGAAACCGAAAAACTTCATGGAACTAGTGTCAGGCCTTTTTACAGGTATTTCTGAATTTGGAATGATGGTAATTCCAAGTCTCCAATTCAAATCTACTGCGTAAGCCGTGGTTTTTTTTGAAGTATGCGATTAAGCTATGTCGAGATGAATAAACACTTTGTCCAACTCGCCAAGGTACAATGAAGCCACAGATTCTTCAAGTAAAGGTTTCAAAACATGTTCAATGTAGTAGAGTTTACCTTGAGTTTTTTTGGAACTTTGATCAAAGGCACAGTCCCCCGACCAGTTATAGCACCAACAACCTTGAATCTGTCACCAAACTTTTCTTTTTTGTGACAATAATATTCGGGGTCTTGTTACGATGAACTGGTGTAGTAAATCCGTCTGATACATTCGGAGTCTTGAAAAAAGAAGAGTGCTCGTCAATTGTTAATGCACATTTGGACATTTGACCCGCCAGATGACCCTCATATAGCTTACGGCAGTTTCTCTTCCGATTTTCGATGTGGGATTGCTTCAGGGCATGTACTAGGGGCTTTATTTTAATTTTTTTGTTCAAATCTTCATGGATGGTCTTCCAGACGGTGTACTATGAGACGTTTAATTTTTTTGCAATTTGATTCTGGCTCGGACGATTTTCTCTATCAGTTAGAATGTCAATTATACGAATCAGATTTTTTGATAGAATTTTACGGACGTGTTGTTTATGCTGAATTTTTAGGGAAGAAACTTCAACTTGCTTGTGGTTTCGCTGGTTTCCCATTGAATTTAGGACGTAGTACACTGTAGACTTTGAAATGGACGTCCCCAACTTTTCCAACTTAGGCACGGTGTCTCGCGCTGAAAATCTCCTTCAGGAAAACTCTCAAACCCTATTCTCAACTTCCAAGTCTATTTTTTCGGTATCTTGACCCGCTGGACAAAAAGTGACAATTTTTCTGGATGTAAAATGTATTTAAGAGTGAGAGTTAAAAATTTCAGAATTCTAATGCGCGCGGGAGGGTAGATACAGTGAATATTAGCTGGCCAAATAAAACAAAAATGACCCTCTGTACACTGATTCTTCGTGTCAACTCTATCAAAATAATCGATGATTGAACACATCGAAATGTTTTGAACTTTTGTTATTTTATTGACTTTGTTCAATTAACTCATTTTTTACTGCGTAATTATCAAACCGCACTTCAAAATTAGCTCGAAACCTAAGTTCAAAATTTCGAATGACTCAAAAGTTTTGAGTTTCGATTTCGAATGATTAATGTTGAATTTCGATTTAGATTACAGTTTGTACCGAGACTTAAATTTCGACTAAAAAGTTTAATTCAATTTCGATTTTGATTTTGATCTTATTCGAATAACGGATTTCAAATTCGAGTACATTAAAATTATGAAATATTTCTTTTTAAGTATAAAACTTTGTCTATTTTAAGAAAACTCCGTTTTATTATTCATGCTTGAAACTTATCTCCAGATCTTAGTATATTTCAATTTCGATGGCCTGAAATGGTATGGATTTCGATTTTAAAAAACTTAAAATCATGAATTATGGTTTAGATTTTGTGGTTCTTTAAAATCATTGATGTCGACTTTCATTTCTATTTCAAATGGATATTGTCTACTTCGATTCTGATTGTGAGGTGGAATTTTTAGAAGCGTTGAATTTAAATTTTTATTAAAATCTGGAATTCGATTTCAATGTGTAGTGGTGTAAGTTACAAGTGTTCTTCAAACTAAATACGACCTGCGCGGAAGCAAACTCCCACTCTCAGATTTCTTGTGGGTTATGGGAGTTGAAAAGAATTAGGTAGTACAAGAATTACAAGATGTAAGTAGTAATGCTGTGTTGTTTGGGAGTCATGAGTCAGAGTCACTTTGGAAAAGCAAGAGTCACGAGTCAGGCGACTAAGAGTCACGAATNAGTCAGAGTCACTTTGGAAAAGCAAGAGTCACGAGTCAGGCGACTAAGAGTCACGAATCAGTGACTCCCATTTCTCTATTGAATCAGAGTCACCAAAAACTAATGACTCTGAGAAATCGATGAATCAGAGTCAGAGTCATGACTCAGAGTCACTGAGTCAGAGTCATTTGAAACCCTAATCAAAAGTGAAGTAGCCGATAGGCTTTCNGGAGTTGAAAAGAATTAGGTAGTACAAGAATTACAAGATGTAAGTAGTAATGCTGTGTTGTTTGGGAGTCATGACTCAGAGTCACTTTGGAAAAGCAAGAGTCACGAGTCAGGCGACTAAGAGTCACGAATCAGTGACTCCCATTTCTCTATCAGAGTCATCCAAAAACTAATGACTCTGAGAAATCGATGAATCAGAGTCAGTCATGACTCAGAGTCACTGAGTCAGAGTCATTTGAAACCCTAATCAAAAGTGAAGTAGCCGATAGGCTTTCNGAGTCATGACTCAGAGTCACTGAGTCAGAGTCATTTGAAACCCTAATCAAAAGTGAAGTAGCCGATAGGCTTTCCTCACCGTGAAACATAACTCAACCCATCTAATAAGAATTTGTTTTATAACCATTCAAAAATTCAATAAACAAGCCGAAAAGCACAGTCTTATATCCGTTATGGTCTTAAATCCGTTGGTCTTATTGGCGTATATTGTTCATGCTAAGTCCATTGAAACAAACCAATTAAAAAATTTTTTGGTTCTAATAATTGAATTTGTATTATTGTATTCTTATAGCCGAAGTGAACAATAGTAGTAAGTTGTAAATTAAATTGTTGTAGTCCTTTAACTAAGATTGCTCCATTGTGCAGTGTAATTAACTTTGGAGATAGTGGAAATGCAAAAGTTTCATAAACACAAAATGGCTCTGTGCTCATCGTCCTTTTACTTTCATTAAGGTAAAATCATCTTACGGTTTTCTTAGAGAACTACGTGGTATTGGCGTTTTGTTCGCGGTAAAGATATTTTAGCTTCACTTTCACCTAGAGTCCTATTAACTTACCTATTTCGATTATTTTAAATTAGTTTATTTTGCGTTGCAAGCACTCTATTAGATTTACATTACACATTATGTGTTGCAAGAACATTATGAATCCGTCTGTCCGCCCATCCATCCTTATTCAAAAACGACATGACGAATAGATTTTCACTAATAGATTCACTAATAGCTGTTATGCACTAGGAACTTACAGGTTCAAAGTTGCTCCATATCCGTCAATTATGACCTAGTTTGCTCAACGTGTTCCGAGATTCCAATGTTGGCTATTGGGAGCTTACAGGTTAACTAATTTGTATACTAAACCACTACACCTCGACAACTGGGAATTACATTTTCTGAAGGGAAATTTAGTGCTTAATCCAACGCACGCAACCAAAAGGTCGCAGCTCTTCTAATAAAAAAGTTGCGATGTAAAACATGGAGTGTCCCACATTTGTTACATATATTTCATCTTAACTCATTTGTATACTAAACAACTACACCTCGACAACCGGAAATTACATTTTCTGAACGGAAGATTGAGGTTCTTCCCAAGTTTTCTGGAATTTTCTTAAAGGACATTCAGGGCGATTCTCAGAGTATTTTAAGGTCCAAAGGTTTTCTGCAGTCTTCACAGAAGGGTCGATTTGAAAATTGTTAGGNAACTACGTGGTATTGGCGTTTTGTTCGCGGTAAAGATATTTTAGCTTCACTTTCACCTAGAGTCCTATTAACTTGCCTATTTCGATTATTTTCAATTAGTTTATTTTGCGTTGCAAGCACTCTATTAGATTTACATTACACATTATGTGTTGCAAAAACATTATGAATCCGTCTGTCCGCCCATCCATCCTTATTCAAAAATGACATGACGAATAGATTTTCACTAATAGATTCACTAATAGCTGTTATGCACTAGGAACTTACAGGTTCAAAGTTGCTCCATATCCGTCAACTATGACCTAGTTTGCTCAACGTGTTCCGAGATTCCAATGTTGGCTATTGGGAGTTTACAGGTTAACTAATTTGTATACTAAACCACTACACCTCGACAACTGGGAATTACATTTTCTGAAGGGAAATTTAGTGCTGAATCCAACGCACGCAACCAAAAGGTCGCAGCTCTTCTAATAAAAAAGTTGCGATGTAAAACATGGAGTGTCCCACATTTGTTACATATATTTCATCTTAACTCATTTGTATACTAAACAACTACACCTCGACAACCGGAAATTACATTTTCTGAACGGAAATTTTGCGCTGAATCCAACGCATGCAACAAAAAAGTCGCAGCTCTTCAAACAAAAAAGTTGTGATGTAAAACATGGAGTGTCCCACATTTGTTACATATATTTCATCTTAACTCATTTGTATACTAAAGAACTACACCTCGACAAATGAAAGTTACATTTTCTGAACGGAATTTAGTGCTGGAGTCCAACGCACACAACGAGAAAGTCGCAACTTTTCAAAAAAAAAAACGTGTGAGGTAAACATGGAGTGTCCCACATTTGTTACATATATTTCATCTTAAATAAATAAGCAGAATACTTCGATAACTAATGAATAGATTGGAATGTGGATTGCACTTCGGGATACCTTATGCATTAAGCTCATTCACATATTCAGTGCGCATTATTCTAGAGCAATGCAAGTTGACATGCGGAGTATGCAATGTACGTGAGCAATGGGCGATTATTTGCGCAGGACGCGCTGTAGACCTGCAAAAGACGTTCTCATACGCAATAAATATTGCAAGTATGCAGTGTGTATTCATAATATATTTAACGCTTGTAAGCGCAGTGCGGATTGTACGTGATCGTTATACATGCGTATTGTTTATGTATATTGTAGTGCGCGGAAGGCGATTGTATGCTCTGTAAGTATTATACTTGCGCAATAAAGATTTTAATTCATATTTAACAGCTTTTACCGCAGTATGCATTATATGCTTATTATACGTATGCAGTAGACGTTTGCACACACAGCGCTTGTTTTATGGTTATACAAGATAGTTAATCTAATTAATCTGATTAATCGATCAATCATATTAATCTGATTATGATGTTGCCAAATATTGTCTTTTTTTAACAGGAAGGGTTAACCATTGCTTCAAATTTTTTTCTAGTTAAAGCTTCCTAAACTTAATTGTAAATCCAATAGTTAACATAATCGGTGTACTATTTTACAAAAACCTAACTTCAGGGTTTAGTTTCTTAATTCTTACCTGATAATTTCCCGCATGTATGCAAATGGTGTCATTTTGATGGAATTATTGATCATTCCACTCATAGGATAGTAATTGGGAATTTTAATTTTCATCTATAGTGAACATAGTTAATAATTAATTTAATCAATTATTTAGTTCCCTGCTATTAGCGAAGTAGCCTTGGATACTGTATATGTATATGTTTCTAACATTAGCACTTGTTTTTATTTACTTTATTATTATTTTCATTTTTGAACATGACAAGACAAGATGCGTGCATAAACTCAATATTATGACAAGTCTTTTCGTACATTATCATATTTCAATATATTTTTATGTCTTGGATATCCAGTACAATTAGATATTCAGGTTATGACAAGGAAACAAAAAACATTAAAAATATTCCTGAGTAATTCATATTACTTTTTTTTTTTTTTTTTTAATATAAATACAAATTTGATTTTATTTTCCTAATGCAAATATAAAAAAAAATTAATATTAAAAGAACAGAAGTGGATCTATTGAAAAGCAAGTTAAAGATAGAAAATTTCTTCCAAATGCTTTCCTTTTGGAAGAGTGCCCAAAATGGAAGTGGCGTTTCCTCGTTGAATAGCTAGACTTATTCGCTGAATCAGAAACGATGTAGAACGAGGTTCTCCGGAAGCGATTTGAATGTAATTGCCAATTTTCTTAATCAAGTTCAGACCTTTGGGTCCCCATACTCCGTTTGACTCGACAGCGATAGGAACGAAAGTGAATTTATTCTCTGGCAGAAAGTTGTATTTTTTAATCTTCCTCTCTTCAGCAATGATAGCGGCAGCACCAGGGTCTTGTTTGGTGTATGAGATGTATGAATGGGCGAATGTATCCACACAAGTGAAGTCCCAGACCAATGGTTTTCCTCTAGACCAGGGGACGAGTGTCATTCCATCTGGGTGTTTTCCGTCTTGTCTTGAAAGACCTGGAGGTTCTCTAATGCTTGGAAATCCGGCTGAACGAAGGGATCTGAGGATGATGTCGTTTATCCCGTCGTGTCTTGCCAATCTTCCAGAGGCTTTCTTGCATGAAAGACCATGACGACCTGTTTCTTCAACTTCTAAACCACAAGAACAAAAGTGAGCAGAACAAATTAAAGAGCCAAGGCGTATCGCGCAAGAAATTCTAAAAACTTCATCAGAAAGAAGGGTTCCAAGTTGGGGGGAGGGTAATGACTCTAACCAAGCGCCGGCTTCTTGATTGGTAGAGGAAAGAATTCGCGCTAGGTCTTCATCTGAGGAGCATGTAGAAAGGATAAAGTGGAAGTGATTTTTAGATTGAGGTTCTTCCCAAGTTTTCTGGAATTTTCTTAAAGGACATTCAGGGAGATTCTCAGAGTATTTTAAGGTCCAAAGGTTTTCTGCAGTCTTCACAGAAGGGTCGATTTGAAAATTGTTAGGGAGCAAGGCAGACACTAAAGGTTCAACACTGTTGAATGACGCGAGAAAGCACGGAATCGCCATGTCAACTGCGTGTTTGATCCCAAAACCGCCTTGTCTGATAGGGAGTGATGATTGAATCCAAGCTTGATCTGAGAGATTTGAGTTAATTATGTTTTCAAGAATAATCTTCAGCATATCATCGTATAAAGTAAGGCTCTCAACTTCTTTCCAAGTTGGGGAGCTTCGGAGAAAAAAGATTAAACGCGGAATGGCAATGGATTTTTGAAGAAGGAAAAAAGCAGAATGTTTGGAGATGTTCAAAAGACGTTCTCCAAAAGTTTTGAGTGCATCAGTTTTTTGTTGTAGGCAATCTCGAATCGCTTCGTTTGAAATTGGTGTTCCAAGAAGAGAAGCTTTAGATAATTCCATCATTTGAATTCCCGGAACTATTAGTTCAAGATTAGAGATGATATTTTTGAGTTCCCTCCCTTCACAATTTCCAAGAATGGTGGCTTCACATTTAGAAAAATTTGGGGATAATCCAACTTCTTTTGCTAAGTGAAAAATTTTCTCTAAATCTTCAAAAACTTTGGTTGGAGAATCAGCGATGGTATAAATTAAATATAGTGCTGCTATTTAAGCGGGTAGAGCGATTAATTCATATTACTTTATTCGTAGAACATTTATTTCAAATGTTGTTCAAATTTCTTGTAAAATACTCTACTCCATTTCATATATTTTATTATCGATAGAACTTGACTTTATACAAAAATTTTTTAAAATTTAATATTTTAGTTTTTTTATATTCACACTTGCAACTTTAATGTAAAAGATTTTTCTTTGAAAGATGAAAGTGTCATAATTAACATATTTTTAATCATATTATTCCCTCCCACTCAAGCGTACAAATTGCAAGGTTGCCGATTACATATTCGCAGTAGAGAATTATTAATGTAACTCTTCGTAATCAGAAATGAATGCAAATTGTCTCTGGGTATCTTTCAGTATACGAACATCTTGATAAAAACTCTCGACTCGATGTTACAAAAATAAACGACAACAATCTCTTAATGCCCCTGAAATATTAAAAAATTTTACAATTTCTATAAGAATTTTCATAGTAGTGGATTAGGTTTGGCGTGACGCTATTAGTCTATTTTTTTCTTAAGTTTTTTCCTGAAACTATCAAGCAAAATTTCTACATCGTCGCAAGAACCTAGTGAAAGTACCTTGGGTAAAAATTGAAAAAGAAAGAAAATTAAAACCACTCTCTCTCTCGTCCTCAGAGAGAAAGTACATGAGGAAACCGATAGTAACTTATATAAATACTATTGACTCAAAAACTTAACCAGAGTGCAACAATTTAAAGTTTGAAATATTACAACAAAAATTCAACAAGAAAATAGAAACAAAATTAATTTTTATTTCATTTTTCAGTCATGTTTTAATTGTTTCAAATTACTAAAAGAATTTATTGTCTTTACGACAATAGTGAACAAAAATAGTAGTAGATTCTGTGTATTTCATCTTCGGGTAATACATATCCCAACAATATTTCAAAAATAGTTATTTTTGTAAATGTTTATTCCAAATTAAGTTTAGTGAGAATCATTCTGAAATTCTTTTTTTGTGACGTACGTTCTCTTATCTCTATTTAATCCTATCTACCTATTCTCAGCTTTAACGTAATTTGCAGTGAGTACAAAGGGCACATATTTATAAGAAATTTGTAAATACCTAATTTAAGTAATGGTCAGATTTGTGTATTAGTTGAGAAACAAACCTTTATAATGAACAGTAGAAGAAAAAAGTTTTTTATTGAAAAATATGGTGCTGCTATTTAAGCGTATAGAGCGATTTGTGGTAAACCTCTACTTAAACTATTTTGTATAGATACAAAACAGAAAAAAATGGCTTTAACGACAAACTTAACAAATGGACTGGTACACGACAATAAAAATTTCTCCAGTGACGTTGACACGAAAAATATCACACTACTCGCTGATTGGCAGAGGAGTCAACTACATGGTTTGCCTGAACCAGGAGTCAAATGTCTCATTAAAAACTGGTATGCCCATCAACAATGGAAAGAAGAAAATTTTGAAGCAGGTAGGGTATTTCTAAAATATTATTTCTAACTATACTAGGTTTGAAAATACTTGTAAAACTTTCAAATAATTTTTAATTTTTGTTAAATTTTTACAATCAACGGTATATACATAAGCAAGGATGACCAAATGCATAATTTGCATAAAATTGCATAATAGTAATTAACCCTATTTCATATTTAAACGTCTATTTCATATTTCTAGTGTCACTGGATCAAGAAAAATTATGACGATTGACACCAACTTGTCTCGCATAAAACGCATAAATTGCATAATTTCAAAGTAGCGCATAATTTTTCATAATATTTCATGATTTTGCACAATATTGNAATCCAACTTCTTTTGCTAAGTGAAAAATTTTCTCTAAATCTTCAAAAACTTTGGTTGGAGAATCAGCGATAGTATAAATTAAATATAGTGCTGCTATTTAAGCGGGTAGAGCGATTAATTCATATTACTTTATTCGTAGAACATTTATTTCAAATGTTGTTCAAATTTTTTGTAAAATACTCTACTCCATTTCATATATTTTATTATCGATAGAACTTGACTTTATACAAAAATTTTTTTAAATTTAATATTTTAGTTTTTTTTATATTCACACTTGCAACTTTAATGTAAAAGATTTTTCTTCGAAAGATGAAAGTGTCATAATTAACATATTTTTAATCATATTATTCCCTCCCACTCAAGCGTACAAATTGCAAGGTTGCCGATTACATATTCGCAGTAGAGAATTATTAATGTAACTCTTCGTAATCAGAAATGAATGCAAATTGTCTCTGGGTATCTTTCAGTATACGAACATCTTGATAAAAACTCTCGACTCGATGTTACAAAAATAAACGACAACAATCTCTTAATGCCCCTGAAATATTAAAAAATTTTACAATTTCTATAAGCATTTTCATAGTAGTGGATTAGCTTTGGCGTGACGCTATTAGTCTATTTTTTTCTTAAGTTTTCTCCTGAAACTATCAAGCAAAATTTCTACATCGTCGCAAGAACCTAGTGAAAGTACCTTGAAAAATTGAAAAAAGAAAGAAAATTAAAACCACTCTCTCTCTCGTCCTCAGAGAGAAAGTACATGAGGAAACCGATAGTAACTTAAATAAATACTATTGACTCAAAAACTTAACCAGAGTGCAACAATTTAAAGTTTGAAATATTACAACAAAAATTCAACAAGAAAATAGAAACAAAATTAATTTTTATTTCATTTTTCAGTCATGTTTTAATTGTTTCAAATTACTAAAAGAATTTATAGTCTTTACGACAATAGTGAACAAAAATAGTAGTAGATTCTGTGTATTTCATCTTCGAGTAATACATATCCCAACAATATTTCAAAAATAGTTATTTTTGTAAATGTTTATTCCAAATTAAGTTTAGTGAGAATCATTCTGAAATTCTTTTTTGTGACGTATGTTCTCTTATCTCTATTTAATCCTATCTACCTATTCTCAGCTTTAACGTAATTTGCAGTGAGTACAAAGGGCACATATTTATAAGAAATTTGTAAATACCTAATTTAAGTAATGGTCAGATTTGTGTATTAGTTGAGAAACAAACCTTTATAATGAACAGTAGAAGAAAAAAGTTTTTTATTGAAAAATATAGTTACTGCTATTTAAGCGTGTAGAGCGATTTGTGGTAAACCTCTACTTAAACTATTTTTTATAGATACAAAACAGAAAAAAAATGGCTTTAACGACAAACTTAACAAATGGACTGGTACACGACAATAAAAATTTCTCCAGTGACGTTGACACGAAAAATATCACACTACTCGCTGATTGGCAGAGGAGTCAACTACATGGTTTGCCTGAACCAGGAGTCAAATGTCTCATTAAAAACTGGTATGCCCATCAACAATGGAAAGAAGAAAATTTTGAAGCAGGTAAGGTATTTCTAAAATTTTATTTCTAACTATACTAGGTTTGAAAATACTTGTAAAACTTTCAAATAATTTTTAATTTTTGTTAAATTTTTACAATCAACGGTATATACATAAGCAAGGATGACCAAATGCATAATTTGCATAAAATTGCATAATCGTAATTAACCCTATTTCGTATTTAAACGTCTATTTCATATTTCTAGTGTCACTGGATCAAGAAAAATTATGACGATTGACACCAAAACGCATAAATTGCATAATTTCAAAGTAGCGCATAATTTTTCATAATATTTCATGATTTTGCACAATATTGCATAATTTGGGGTGAAAAATTTGGAATCCTGCTGTTGTTAACCAAATAATGCCCAACTATTTAATAAATACAGCGTAATAACGCATCAATCCTCTGCATCATATCTAGCAGTACCAGTTTGTAGATCTTAAAATTTAGTCTCGGTGGTAAACTGGAGAGAAAAGTTATTCCAGGTAAAAAGCGGCTAAATGTGTTTACAAGTTAAGAGGTTCAAACTTAGAAATTACAGATTTATGGTTATTGTGACTGTGATATTACAACATTGGGATTATCATGTTGTAATATCACAGTCACATCAATTTTCATCAATTAATTTGACAGTTAGACAATATTAAGAAAAAAAGATTGGTTGTGAAACAACGCTGAATACTCTTGCCAAATTATGAACACGAATTTTTTTTTCGAGAATATTTCGCTTCGTTAAATCTATTTTTGAAAGGTACGACTTTGTAACTCGCTAAGGTTGCAGCAGTTTCCAACTTTAAAACTTCGTGTGAAAACAGCGAATAAATATCACACCCAACGATTTTTAGAACTAGTTTTGTGGGTCGGATTTCAGCGCATAAAATCACATAAGTTGAAATATTTAGCGCATAATTTAGTCGTCTTTGTACATAAGTATTGGGTGTGCGATGTTTCACAAATACTTGATCAAGATTATTTCATGTTTCACTTCAAACAGTGATTAGAGGTCTATAAATTATATTAATGAAATTACTCATGTGATGTGTCATTTTATAAATTTCTATGGAATCTTAAGCAATTGATGGATCAACCTAATTAGATAACTTCGTAAGAAAATTGCTGCCTTGAGAAAATTGTTGAATTTGGAATTTTTTTTGTAGAAGTGTCATTTTATCAGAATTCTTCCAAGAAAAAACTTTCAGTTTTACTTTATTTTTAAAATACTTTTTACAACTTTTTGGATATCTCACTTTTCTACTAACTNAATTTACTTTAACAAACAAAATGCTTAATTTTTCAAAGTGAAACGTTTGACGATAAAATTAATTTTGTTTTAACTTCTCCCTACCCTTCAGTATGTTTGTCAAATATCCCCTACTTAAATTCTAGTGTTTATTTTATCTCAAAAGACACAATTGTTAGTATAATCAACGCTTTATCAAAATGAAAACCCCCCATTCGCTAAATTTAAAAATTTAATGTTAGAAAATTGTTGAATTTGGAATTTTTTTTGTAGAAGTGTCATTTTATCAGAATTCTTCCAAAAAAAAACTTTCAGTTTTACTTTATTTTTAAAATACTTTTTACAACTTTTTGGATATCTCACTTTTCTACTAACTTGTACTACACTCAGCAAAGCAATTAACTCCAGTCATTATGCACAAGAACAGGATTATTTATATTTTCACTGTTTCATCAATATCATAAACGTCACTATGTCAAGCATCAAAGAAACCAAAAAGTTGGCCAAAAATTAAGCTTAAATAAATGAAGCATAATTAGTATTCTGATTAATTTTTACATTTAATACAATTTTGTCATCTATTTCATTTATGATTACTAAATTTTGACTTTTTGTCATAATTACCTTGCTTTCTCCATTTTATTAAAAACTTCGAAAATTTTCAAGTTAGATGCTTATAAGTCCATTTCCGTAGTTTGATGGTACTACATATTTTGTTAATGAATTTTTGGATTTTGACATGTGCTCATCGACAAGCTATAATACTACAGTTGATTCGCATTATATAGTACAAAGAGCACTATTGACTATATTTACAGATGTAGCTGCAGGTTAGTTCATAACTCGATCCACTTTTAAATTTAGTTTTTTTTTTCAAATTGGATGTCGGACCGACATCTAACTCCGTTTATAATATAACGTGCGACAAAAATTAGAGTAGCTGGTTTAATTCTACACTGGAGCATGAATCTTCTTATCTATCAGGAGACTTTAAATCATACTTATTATTGTCAATAGGGATCAAAGCCTCGCTTGGCAACTGTGAGAGTATATGTCTACATACACCCAGACACATAGGTGATACAGAAAATTTCCGTCAATAATATTTGAACATACTACGAAATCGATAAAATGGAAAATTCTTTAAAAATGAGTTATGCACTGATATTATCATAAAAGGTATTTTCAAATTTGCTCATGGCAAACTTGAGTACCCCTACGACTTCTGAAATGAGCACTAGAAGTCATTAAACGTTGATGTTTTATAAGCAGCTATGTGACATATCGTTGGGAATTATTTGGTTTAGTAATCATTAATGGTTGAGTTCCAAATTAAGCTTACAGCTTCAATTATTCCTGTCTTTGTACGAGTAACATCCTAATCAAAATCTCTTTCCTTCCGGCATAATGAATGACACAATGCTNGCTTCAATTATTCCTGTCTTTGTACGAGTAACATCCTAATCAAAATCTCTTTCCTTCCGGCATAATGAATGACACAATGCTCTGTGTCATTGGGAGTCGGGTGTAGGGTCATAAATTGTACTTAGTNAGCTATGTGACATATCGTTGGGAATTATTTGGTTTAGTAATCATTAATGGTTGAGTTCCAAATTAAGCTTACAGGTTCAATTATTCCTGTCTTTGTACGAGTAACATCCTAATCAAAATCTCTTTGCTTCCGGCATAATGAATGACACAATGCTCTGTGTCATTGGGAGTCGGGTGTAGGGTCATAAATTGTACTTAGTNGCTTCCGGCATAATGAATGACACAATGCTCTGTGTCATTGGGAGTCGGGTGTAGGGTCATAAATTGTACTTAGTCATATTACGCCAACTTGGATCGGAGTCTGATCCATACGACCTTGACCTTACTTGACAATAGACATTACTGTAACCATCTTATAAAACTTTCAATAGACAGAGGGAAAATGTTTTTTTAGAAAAAATTTTTGTTTTGATATTATTCAAATTTCAGGATATCAATTCTTTAAGTTTTTAATTCAATATGATACTGCTTAGCTTTTCATTATAATTTCATAAATTGTAACATTAGAAGGCAAACTTTACGGTGAAACAAAACAAACACAAAACAAATTTTATAAATTTATTGATTTATGGGCAACTGTCATTTTTTTCCTATGCCAACATTGTGAACCTCATCACACTGTTTAACTTAAAATAACAAAAGGGATGAAAAGTAATTGCCAAATATAATTGCTGACTTTGACAGGTCAAATAAATTATAATTATTTATTATCTGGACAAGTGATATATGACATTAATGTTTGACATATAATTTGNACAGGTCAAATAAATTATAATTATTTATTATCTGGACAAGTGATATATGACATTAATGTTTGACATATAATTTGGTAATAGCAAGATACTTTGTTTATGATTTTTTTCATAACAATCAAAAAGACAAAGTAAGTTTATGCTGTAAATATTCAGTTGTCTATATATGCACACAACCTATTCACCAGTTCATTGAACTTAATAAACCAAAATTCAACGTGAGCAAATTTTGATTTATTNCTTAATAAACCAAAATTCAACGTGAGCAAATTTTGATTTATTTTCTGCTATCTAATTAACATTTTTCACTAAGACATTTCTCAAGTGTATTTTGGTTTAATTGATAGTTTCTTGACGAAAGAGACAGCGGCTCTTAATTTTTGTTTATTTAGTAAAGTCCTTAAGCCTCGGTTTAATTAATAATTCTTATGAAGCCAAATAACAACAAAAAAACAAATTGGTTAATTAAATTTCAATACGCTTCAAACGTGTTACTTTGATGAAGTAGGTCTCTCAGATTAAAACTAACTCTAGACAAATTAAGTATCTACACGCATCACTTAATTTAACTAGACTTTTGAAACTTGCTAAGGTTACAAATGAATATAAAATTCAAAACTCAATAAAAGTGAAGATTTTAATTAAGTTTTACTTTGACACTATTAATTTTTGTTTAAATTTTGCTTCATTTTTTACTATCTCTTTGACTTTCTTGTCTTTAATTCATTATATGAATAAACAGGTTGAGCGTNATTTTGCTTCATTTTTTACTATCTCTTTGACTTTCTTGTCTTTAATTCATTATATGAATAAACAGGTTGAGCGTATTGAAGTATCAAAGGGAATTCCCAAACTTACCATTTTTTCATTGTCATTTGGACAAATAAAATTAATGTAAATTTGAAGCTTGTAATTCTGCGAAACCATATATGATATAGAATAATTTCGCATAGATTAAAGCAAGAAATGATTGGAAATGATCAAAATTATTTACAGGATTTGTCGCATGTGTAATCCTTAGGAATCGCAGAAACAAAATTTATTTCACATAGGAACCTCAGAATGTATATTTTTGACTATTTCGATGCAAAGGTGCTAATTAATGTTTAAAACATTTTCATTAAGGATCAACTTCAGAGTCCAACTAATATTGAAATTTGTAACTTAACCATAAATTTGGATTTATCCTCAATGCAAGTGATTTCTTTTGTTCATAAACCGACAAGATACTTCTGTGTTGTTATCTTTAAGAGGGTTCTATGAAAATACGGCGCACGAAAATACGGTGCCGAAAATACGATGTGGAAAATACGGTGCCGAAGATACGGTGCCGAAATGACGGCATCGAAATTACGGCCCCTGGAAAACACGGCGCCTGGAAAATACGGTGCCTGGAAAATACGGCGCATGGAAAATACGGCACCTAAAAATACGGTGCTTGAAAAATACAGCAACTGAAAAATACGGTACATAAAAAATAAAGCGCCCTAAAATAAAGCACCCAATTTATGACTTTCAAAACTAGATGCGTGATAAACGTGTCTATGACAATACAATTTATTGTACTATTCCTTATTTGATTCAATCTAAAAACATATACATCTACGAGTAATAAAACAACTGCACCGACGTATGTGTTAAAAAACTTATATGATAAAATTTCTGAACATATCAGGACACATAATATTACAAATGCGGTGCTATGTTCAGGCTCTCTTTACACTTACGCCCTCTTACACTTACACCCTATATTTTTGATTTTCCGCAAAATCATTTCGTAAAAATTTTGCTTTCTTGTTTGAATACACTGTATACGAAAATGAAAATACACAAGTCACACAATGCACTCTATAGAATAACGAAAGCATCCGGAAACTAAGAAAACTTTTACCAGTAACCAGGGTTCGTGATAATTATCAGTTGATAATTATCAAGCTTTCAAACATCATGATTTTTTTGATTTTTTTAAATCAATAAACGCGTTGCATATTTCGCATACAAAACTCATAAAAATAAATACCATTCTCTAATCAATGACTTTCATGAGTATAGGTGGTCTGTCGTCGGTTGCACTCTTTTCGCTCTTCGAATAATTATTAAAGAAAAATTATAACAATGTTGCGTTTTGATTTTCCACCTAAAAATTAGAACTAATTAGTTGTGTTTTTTGCTATTTGTGGAATTATTGCCAAGCAAAATGTCTAGAGTGAAAATTCCTATTTGGGATCACTTTATTTGCAGTAAGAAAGAGAGTAATAAAGGCTTGTATGCCAAGTGTAAAAGTGTGGGAAAGAGTTTCAAGGAATAATCGACAGGCTTAAGGACTACTACGACTCATGTGTCCGGAAATCAAGCGATACTTTCGGGTACCTCCCAAGGTCAAGGTATGTAACCTTGTACAAATTCAAATTATTACGTTTAAAATAAATTATCGTTTGACCGAGGTGATAATTATGTTTAAAATAAATTATCGTTTGACCGAGTTAATAATTATGTTTAAAAATTACAGTAAGCACTCATCCAATACCTGAAAAAAAATTGAAGCTTTCACACCTTCAAAAGATAAAGGACAGTGGATTTATCGCGACCTCACCTGCATATAAAGCACAACTTGATTCTCAAATCGCAATATATCTCTACGCCACAAACACTCCATTCTCACATGCTGACAATCCAGAATTCATCAATGCAATTCAAATGCTACGGCCTGGCTAATCACCGCTTACTTCAATGTCAATCTCAGAAACACTTTTAGATCCAAAGTATAATCGATCACTTCGTCAATCTCAGGAGATATTTGGAGGAAAAACGGTGACAATGGCATTGGATGGGTGGTCCACAATGAACCCATTGTCGGTATATCAATTATACATTCCGACGGAAATCAAGAAATGACAAATGCTAGTGACACATCTGGCCATTCACATACAGCGGAGTACTTGAAAAAGCTTGCCGAAGCCGAAATTGAAAGTTGTGAAAACGATTACAATGTTAGAATCGGATCATTTGTAACCGACAATACCGGAAACGTGGCCAAAATGAGACGAGAGTTAAAGAAAGAGGGCATATTTGATATAATACAATACGGTTGCAGCGCTTATATTTTATACCTTTTGAGTGAAGACGTCAAAATCTCAGATGTAGGAAAGTACATAATCCAAATCATAAAATAATTCCGAAACACGCACTTGCCATCCACGTGGTACAAGGCACAAGATTGCATGCCTATCGTCGTCAGGTATGTAATTGCGCAGACACACTGGTAAAATTTTGTCAAGGTTGCCATTCGTCACTATCCTTACCATTTCCAGATGGAATACACTTTATGATGCCATTTCGTCATTTTTGGTAACCGAAGAGTCTAAATCCAAGTATGCTTTGATCACAAGAATGAAATAGACAAAAACATCTACAAACTAGTCAACGATTCTAATCTCGCCTCAAACGCCAAAGACTAAAAGAAAGAATGCATCCAATTGCCGTTGCCCTTGATCGGACGCAGAGAAATGAAACGACTATTGAAATTGCTGTCAAAATTTGGCACAAATTGGAAAAGGGTTTGGCTTCACAACCAAAGGCGGTTCTGGACTGTTTCATACAAAGAAAGTAAATGGCATTTTCAGCTGCATATTTTTTGGCTAACACGATGGACCATAGATTTCTTGGACAGAATCTCAGTGCAGCTGAACAATCCGAAAAATACGAATATTTAGATGTCATTAATAATAAATTTCTCTCAATTCTAATGTCCCATTGCGGGAAATCAAGACCTTTCCAACCTTACCTATATGCCAATGCTCTACGTTCACAACATCCAATTACTTGGTGGAAGTCTGTGAAAAAAAAAATACTTTGACTGGGAGGCATTGAAAGAACCTTGATTAAGCTTGTGCGATCAAATGCTAACCGCTTATGCAACTACAGCGCCATTAGAGAGAAACTTTTCATTTTTCGGAATTGTTCAGTCAAAGTTGAGAAATCGGTTGGGAAATGAGAAGGCGGAGAAATTGACCTTTTTATACAAATTTTTCAACAAATGTCCATGTAAAAACTACAACATGATTTGGTCTGATTCTTCGCTAAAAGTGAGTTTGCAATCGCAACGTCTGAAGACTCGGAATCATGGGAATGTGAAGTGGAGTATGTTGAATTGAATAGTGACAGCGAAAATGAATTCTGAGCTATTAGGGATTTATCAAACCTATGATAGCATCAAAATGATGTCTTTATAACTTATGCATAGTAATAAGGCAAATAAAATAAACAAACAAAATATGGGTTTATCGTTATGTTAAACTCACTTTTTCAGAATTCATACAAAAATGCGCATTACCAAAAATTAAGTTTTTTTGATAATTATCAAAAAATCGCATAATTATCAAAAAAGTCCGTTTTTTTTGAGAAAATCAAAAAAATCACGAACCCTGCTAGTAACTACTCAAAAACTTCGTTTTTTTGTCAACAAGAGTGAGTGGTCATTTTTGCACATTCTTACTCAGGTGTATGAGTCCTGTCGTTTGAGTTTATGTTTTAAGTAAAACATTACTAAAAGTTTCCTAGTGTTTACGAATTCTTGTGTTATTCTATAGAAAATTAGGTTAGTAATTGGGTATTTTTACTCTGATGAAATACGGGCTGAAATGAAATGTGGTAAACCTTTTTCAAAATAAGTATTTCAGTACAGAGGAGTGGAACAGTTGACCACAAAACAAAAATTTGAAGCAAAACACCTAGGAGTTGGTGAATTCTTGTGGTTTTTCAGGCTAACGGTTGCTAAGACCAAAATCAAGACAAGTGTCAGAATGAATTTTTATGACTAAATGTAAATTGACATGGTATATTATTGTTCGATTTTATTTACTAAATAATCCAAATCACCTCAATCCTATGTAAAGTTTATGATGTGAAGAAAAGTTAAAATATTAAAAATTAATAGTCGTAACTTTATCATCGAGTCTTGGAAAAGTCAACAAACTCTGACACTGGAACTTATTGCTGTTGGTCACTGATTCTGTAATAATTTTTTGCAGAATTTTATTACTTCTGAATAAATATAAAGTAGCTCAAATTCCGAAACAACAAATTTACCAAAAACGATTTCTTAACGAACTATGGTTAATTTAAAATTTTCAAAATATCTACTAAATAAAAACTAATACCTAGAGACAGACAGATAGTTCAACCAGCACAAACCGAGTAGGTAAATTTCTGCAACAAAGTCAGTGACTATCAAAGCTCTCGTGTTGTTTTATTTGGACATTAGAATAAGTAACTTAAAAAATAAACCGCTATAGCTGAAGTTTTGTACTTAAGTTTTTAGAATGAATCAATTATGTAAGCAATGTATGAAATTGGCAAATCACAAGCTAGAATTAAAAATTAAAAGACTTTGGATAACCCGTATTATCTTGAAAATTGAAAGTAATTTTATGTTATAATGTGCATGGATTAGATTTTAATGCTAATTTTACATTATTTTTCAAAAATGTCGAACATTTCTATCAATATTTTGCTACAAATTGATTCTTCGATGCTGGTCTAACTAAATTTTCTAGTAGGTAATGCATATTTTCTCTAAATTATATCATCTNATTATCTTGAAAATTGAAAGTAATTTTATGTTATAATGTGCATGCATTAGATTTTAATGCTAATTTTACATTATTTTTCAAAAATGTCGAACATTTCTATCAATAAATTGATTCTTCGATGCTGGTCTAACTAAATTTTCTAGTAGGTAATGCATATTTTCTCTAAATTATATCATCTAGCAATATATTTTATGAATGGCAAAGGCTACCACATGGTTACTTAAAAAAATTGGTTTAGATTAAGTAATTTTTCACATTACACGTAAATTTTCAGAATACGCACTTAACTTTCATTATGGTTGAATTTTCCATGGCAAAATTTTGTGACTAAAATTGAATAATTGGTGCTATAAACCTACGAAGTTTTTTATTCAGTCTTGAACCAAAAAAAACGACAAAAAAAAATTTCATCAACATATGCATAATTATAGAAATTCATTTCAACACATCCAATTGACATATCCCTGCACCNAAAATTTTGTGACTAAAATTGAATAATCGGTGCTATAAACCTACGAAGTTTTTTATTCAGTCTTGAACCAAAAAAACGACAAAAAAAATTTCATCAACATATGCATAATTATAGAAATTCATTTCAACACATCCAATTGACATATCCCTGCACCNAAAAAAAATTTCATCAACATATGCATAATTATAGAAATTCATTTCAACACATCCAATTGACATATCCCTGCACCTAAATTTAAGAGTAAGGATATGGACTAACTGTGCTTCGATAGCAGAAAACCTGCCTATCACTCAAAGCAAAAATTGAGTTCACAATGCGAATAAATTTTTTTCATTAGCTATGCTAATTAACTTAAATAATATGCACGAATACTTCAGTATTTTGTACTCAAAAGTTATACTTAAGGTAATTGATGGTGTAGTTCACCTATCTTAATCTCTCCTATAATTAAATTTCAGAGATCGTGTTTTAGTTTATCTAAGGTGAAAATAATGAATTCGGAAGAGAAATTAAGAATGCCTAATGATCAAAGATTTTGTGCAATTTTAATCTCATTTGAGAGAGCACATTCTAAAAACTAAGCTTAATTTAAAAATAAACTTTTTGGATGCAACTAGTTTCTAAAACATTCACTGAATATGGCATTTAAGTCAAAAAAGATTGATTCATTATAATACTTGAGTGAAATGTTGAAACTTTAATTGCCTTGATAATAAAAGTTTATATTTTAGGTTGAAACTAAATTCCGGAAATTAGTGACAAAAGTAGGCAGAATATCTAAAACTATGTATATTTTTTCAATAGTTTATATTTTTGTTATCACCAGTTCGCAGGGTATTGCAAATTTGACAAATACTTGGCGATATTTGTAATCTAGTACTGACTACTGATATCGAGTAATGTCAAGCAATGTCGAGAATTGCCAAAGAGTGTCCGTATGTCGAGCAATATCGACNGACTACTGATATCGAGTAATGTCAAGCAATGTCGAGAATTGCCAAAGAGTGTCCGTATGTCGAGCAATATCGACAAATATTGAACAACAGCCAATAATATGTATCAGTATGCACGTGTTCAATGTTGGTTTTGTAGATTTACATTTAGGTTTTATTGCCAACAACTTATTTACATTTTATTTAATTTTGCTGTATTTTTAANGACTACTGATATCGAGTAATGTCAAGCAATGTCGAGAATTGCCAAAGAGTGTCCGTATGTCGAGCAATATCGACCAATATTGAACAACAGCCAATAATATGTATCAGTATGCACGTGTTCAATGTTGCTTTTGTAGATTTACATTTAGGTTTTATTGCCAACAACTTATTTACATTTTATTTAATTTTGCTGTATTTTTAAAATTTTACTTCGTCGTCAATCGGGTTTTACGTTTTACTCAGTCACAGTATTCAGCTAGTGTTCGAATGCTAAACAAAACAACAAAACATTGAAATGAATATATTGATGACAGCCATTCATACCAATCATTTATTAGTTTTGACAACGTACGGATTATTTTGAGTAGTAATTAATGGCATTAGTTAATTAAACTAGGATCAAGTAGTACAAGAATCGGAAAGCTATTATATTCACTTATATCCTCAAATCATAATATCCACTTGTGTTTGAGAAATATTAAAGCCAGCATGCATTCATTCAAACATTCATTATGATTTACATTTTGTATTAAACTGTTTAGTTCAGTTTAATTACTGCAAATTAAAATTAAAATTTTGTTTTCAACTGAAGATTATAGCGACGACTATCAATAGTAATATTGCATCCAAAAATTGCAATAAATTTCATGGAGGAAGCGAATGAGAAGGGAGAGTAAGGAGTTTGGGTAGGTTGTGCGATACTCTTAACCGAAAAGACGCTTCGAATGATTTTTTTAAAGCTTTTGTGTTTAGAAGTCTGAAATGGACCTTAGAGATGTCATGCTTTCAACGTTCTGACCATGACAATTGTGGGAGTTCTGTATCGTCCAGGTGTGTAGATGTGAGGAGACTCGTAATCTCACAGTAGCCAAGCGAGGCTCTAATACCAGGGTCAATAAGTATGAGTTATAAACTCTCCTGTGAAATAAGGAGATCCATGGTCCAGTCTACATAGAAATACACTGGCTACTCTACTTTTTGACTCATTTCCCATACAATTAATTGACCACTTGAGTTATTTAATCCATTAACAATTTTATTTTTTTCATTAATTTAATACATTAAGAAAGTCAGGTGCTTATNCTAATACCAGGGTCAATAAGTATGAGTTATAAACTCTCCTGTGAAATAAGGAGATCCATGGTCCAGTCTACATATAAATACACTGGCTACTCTACTTTTTGACTCATTTCCCATACAATTAATTGACCGCTTGAGTTATTTAATCCATTAACAATTTTATTTTTTTCATTAATTTAATACATTAAGAAAGTCAGGTGCTTATNGCTTGAGTTATTTAATCCATTAACAATTTTATTTTTTTCATTAATTTAATACATTAAGAAAGTCAGGTGCTTATAGCATCACTTGTTTCACCAGTTTTAAGTTGCTACCACGAAGCGTTCAAGTCGCAAGTTTTTGTTCACACAGATCACGCTACAATCCGTTATACAAATAACAAGATGGAAGCGGTTTCTATGGAATACTCAAACCACATTGTTCGCTCTATTCCTTTTAATTCCTATTTCCAATAATCAGGGATAGTACTGAAGTATTTCAGGTTTAAAGTATTAGAAAGGGAAATTTGGCTTGAGACTTCTTTTTGACCAGATCCATTGTGGTCCAAATGGGATGTTCTTTGTCACTAAGACGGAGATTTATTAGAGGCAAAGTGAAAATGAGAATTAATGTGGTTTTTCCCTTGTGGTAGGTAATATCCACCTGCAGACGTTCGTTTCGAATGATACAACTTTTCTTTTAGATTTCATCTCTTGCCAGAAACGATTCTCTTAAAAGCAGCAATAGAAAAATTGATTTCTGTGTCTTTGAGAATATCAGCTATTCTGGATCAATTATTAAAAAAAATGTTGAGGTGTAACAGATGTCCGCGGTTACTTAAGCTAATGAATTTTTTATCACTATATTGATGACTTTTTTTGACCAGATTATTGTAATGGGACATGGGATTCAATCTACTGTTGGCCCCCTGCCCCGGCAGGAGAGACTCTCACCCGACCTTGCGCAGAAGTTATGCAAGACTCACCTGATATACAGCCCGCACAACTAGCACTTATCAAAGGTACGTATGCTAACTACAAAAGAGTTTTTATCAGAAATAGAAATATCTTTGTAAATATACACTTGCTGTCAAGAGTATTCCACGCATCGTACGACATTACGTACGCCATAGGCTACATAGAATACGAAAAGAACATTTCAATATTATATTAATCTGGAGTAATAATTTCTCCAGATAGTACCAAATGATTTTACCAAAATTTTCAGCAAATCTTTTATAAACCCACATTGCACCCTTAACGGTTGAAGTTTATAAGATTAAATGACTCAAACTGCTTCTAGTAATGTTTAGCGGAAAGGTACGTTCTTGGTATGGTTACCACCAAACCAAAACCAGTCAGAAAGTTTGTGATACCAGAATACGAATAGAAAAAGTTGTTTATCGTGCCCCATTCCCATTGAATAATTTTTAATACTGAGTGGCTTAGGCTAAAAATTCCGACACGAGAAACAAATACAGACACACTCCTTACACGCCGTACTTTTCAACAAATTTATTAGGTTTCTTAATTACATTTGCGCTTTATAAATATTTCGTTTATTTTAAGCTACATTTGTTTTATTTATCGAAATTTGGTGGTACAACTACACGCTATACCTGACGATAAACTAGATTTTATTGTAACCATGCCTAGGTTTTGTGTTTCCGTTTATTCTACACTTATAAATTAATGTTTCTTTTAAATTTTTTTCACCCTGATGCGGTTAAATCTCCTTACCTACAATTTCCTTTAATATATTCATAGTGTTTTCAAGCAATTTTTAAATGGCGTACAACGTGATTCTACTTCACAAAAGTACTCTTCAACGCGCCAGATTTAATCATTGTTTAAAATCGTCTACGGAAGCCAATGGATGTTTCAAGTCAATCGGACATAATGGTAAGTTCAATGCCCCCTAGCGGACAAACTATATGTAGAATATTGTGACATCAATGACAAAAGGTGCACTGCTTGACGTCCTGAATACTAAAAAAGTATTAAGTTTTAAAAAGTGTTACCTAAGTAAGAATAAATCAGGACACATGCTATTGAGTTTTCAAAAATTGAAAAGTTTGGATGTTGTTTTGAGGCGATGTACTGATTGACGTTTCAATAGAATATCCAAAAATTTTAATTCTAAAAGAACCATAATTCTTGTGCTAGTGATTCTAGACTTAATTTACTGTACTTCAAATTGTACTTTTCAAACTTTCTCTGAAATTGTTAACATTTTCGCTCATAAAAAAGTTCAAAAAGCACAAATTTGGCACAAATTTAAAATGCACCTGCTTTCATCAACAAAAGGTCATGGGTTTCTAAGTCGAGTTCTCATGATTAATATTTTTTAATTGAGCAGATATTACAGATATTTGAAACATTGAATGTAATATCAACNATAAAAAAGTTCAAAAAGCACAAATTTGGCAGAAATTTAAAATGCACCTGCTTTCATCAACAAAAGGTCATGGGTTTCTAAGTCGAGTTCTCATGATTAATATTTTTTAATTGAGCAGATATTATAGATATTTGAAACATTGAATGTAATATCAACAAAAAAACAGATGTTTTACAAGGTGTTCAAATAAGAAGGCAAAAATTCGGGACTAGGGTTTTAAAAAAACTTACAAATTATGCTTTTCTTACACTTTTTAATCTTATGAAAATTTAACTATACTTTCGTAGTAACGATTTTCAGTAACTTGAGCAGTTGATAAAGTGAAAAAGTCTGACATACATGACATCTGACATTCATGTCAGTCTTACATTTTGATTTTTTTTAAATCATTTCTTAAAATTTTCGCTTTCTTATTTGAACACACTGTATATAACCATACTAAAAATAACAAACATGAGTTGAAAGCAGAGATAAGTTGATAAGTTGAAGTCCTTGTTTCATTTTACCTTTGATCTGGAAGTCAAAGCGGTTGTAGCTGCTTTAGTAACAAGAACCAATTATTTGAAACGTGTATCAGATATCCGTACAGAAGGATGAACATTCGAACCATCGAACAACCATATCACAGTTTTGCTTTTTGCGGTTAATAAGGCAAAAAAAATTTGATTCCTGACATACAACATTAAGCAACATTTGGAATACCGGTTCCATGTGAGTTGATCAAAAGTGAATTACCAACAAGTGAATTAACTAAAAAGTGAATTGGCCTACTCCGTGCATTGACCAACACGTGAATTGACCAACACTGTAAATTGATAAACACGTGAATTGATAACATCGTGAAGTGACCAAAATGACACTTACTCAACATGTGAATTGACCAACAAACGGCAAAAATAAGCGGAAAGAAACTTTAATACATGAGACAGCGTTAGTCAAATTTTACATCATTTCCACCAAAACTAACTTTGCTATTGAGCCAACAAAGCATAAAATGTGAAGTCACACCTGATTGAAGGGATACTAAAATTTGGATAGCTTCGTATCAATGCTATGGATAAAAATTCCGCGAAGCGTTCGGTAGAAAATGAAACCATAGCAGGAATGCTATCAAAAATTCAAAAATCTAAATAATTTTGTAAACGCTAACTAGTTTGAACTGCATCATAAGAAACAGTATAGAAACTTGGATTCCAGATTTCTTTAACTTAGTCCTAGATTATTTGAACCTAAGCGTCTCAGAACGTCCGCTTGAACTTGCTCATAAAGTTAAAATTTCTGCTTGATTTCAAATTAATAGGAATTTTATTATTTTGCACTGATGCTATTTTTAATACCAAATTTTGGGCCCTTATGTTTTAATTTGAATTATGATTTTGCATTGATATTTTTATATTTTTAAGTGAAAGAGTTACATTTTATTATTACGAAAATTTGTCTGAGTGACTATTTTTGAATTTTGTTTATGAAAGGATTATCGCTAGGTTTCCATTTTCTTTGTCACATCTTCGAAATGGTTTGTACAAATTATTCCTCAAAAATACGTAGTACCACAGGTATTTCACAGCAGCAAATCATAAATCACGATTTATTTATGTTCAAATTTTTCTNAAAAATACGTAGTACCACAGGTATTTCACAGCAGCAAATCATAAATCACGATTTATTTATGTTCAAATTTTTCTCTTGTTGATCAATTCACGTGTTGGACAATTTACGTTTTGGTGCATTCACTGGACACCATTTTTCCAAAAAGTGACTTCCCCGTATTGAGTCTAGCAAGCATGAAATGAGTAGTAATAGCTGGGATAAGTGGTACTAATTTTTAGCTAGCCATGTATCAACGCGTCAGCGCAAAAATTCCTAGGAACCATTCTGTATGAACTGAAACAATAGTAGGAATGTTTAATAAAATAAAAAGATCTAAATAATTCTGTAAATTTTGACCATCATCCTGCTGGTCAGCAACTCCATCGCAAGAGGATGTACAGAAACCTGTATTCCAAATATATTAACATACTTATAGATTATGAGAATCGAAGTATCACAGAATATTTAATTCGCTTGCTCATAATGTTTTAAAGTTTTCTTCCTGACACCAAATAAGCATACATTTTATGATTTTGTACTGATGCTTTTTTTAAATTAATACCATGTTTTAAANCGTAATGTTTTAAAGTTTTCTTCCTGACACCAAATAAGCATACATTTTATGATTTTGTACTGATACTTTTTTTAAATTAATACCATGTTTTAAAGATATTAATGTTTGAATTTAAATTTTCACTTTGGACTTATATTTTTATAATATTTTGTCACAAATATGTACTACCGTTGATATTCTTAGTAGTAAATCATTTTCCAATTGNAAAAATACGTAGTACCACAGGTATTTCACAGCAGCAAATCATAAATCACGATTTATTTATGTTCAAATTTTTCTGTTGTTGATCAATTCACGTGTTGGACAATTTACGTTTTGGTTCATTCACTGGACACCATTTTTCCAAAAAGTGACTTCTCCGTATTGAGTCTAGCAAGCATGAAATGAGTAGTAATAGCTGGGATAAGTGGTACTAATTTTTAGCTAGCCATGTATCAACGCGTCAGCGCAAAAATTCCTAGGAACCATTCTGTATGAACTGAAACAATAGTAGGAATGTTTAATAAAATAAAAAGATCTAAATAATTCTGTAAATTTTGACCATCATCCTGCTGGTCAGCAACTCCATCGCAAGAGGATGTACAGAAACCTGTATTCCAAATATATTAACATACTTATAGATTATGAGAATCGAAGTATCACAGAATATTTAATTCGCTTGCTCATAATGTTTTAAAGTTTTCTTCCTGACACCAAATAAGCATACATTTTATGATTTTGTACTGATGCTTTTTTTAAATTAATACCATGTTTTAAAGATATTAATGTTTGAATTTAAATTTTCACTTTGGACGTATATTTTTATAATATTTTGTCACAAATATGTACTACCGTTGATATTCTTAGTAGTAAATCATTTTCCAATTGTTGGCCGATTCACGTATTTGTCAATTCTCGGATTTGACCAATTTGCGTGCTTGTAAATTTACGGTGTTAGCCAAATCTCATTCCTGTCTATTTACGTTTAGTAAATTTATGTCTTAGCCAAATCACTTTTGGTCAATCCAGATGGAATCCAGAAATAGATACACGAGTCACTGTAAATGGCATCAACCCGTACGTTGTTTAGAAATACATACACTTTGCTTATGAAAAAACAAAGAGCAAAATGTTTCAAAGTAAAGAAACATTGTTACAAAATGTCCATTATGTTGCACAAAACATATCAAACTTCATTTTATGGCTCAATTTGCATGAAGTTTGGCGTTTAAAATAAAAGACTTAAAAAAAGTGACAATTCTGATTGCAAACAATGCAAAAAAAATTAAATAAAGATTCTCGACTAAGTGGGTTTATAATATCTGTATGAAAAAACTGAACAGAATACTACCATTGAAATGGAGTATTTAATTATCACTTCCTCCTCTCGTGGAATCGCCGAATTAGGTTATAAAAGTGCCCATTTTCACCCATGTTAGACAGGGAACTTCCCCACTTTTATTCCACCATGAATCATCCCACAACACTTTCCACCATCTTCACATTTCTACTATTTTCGCCATTTCCTCCCTCCCCCAGGAGTTCCTAACTCTTGCACCCACGCTGTATCATGCCCGAAACCTTCCCCAACATTTCACCATTTCATCCTGTTTTACTCTAGTACTTCCCCACTCTTTCATCCACCCTTTACCATACTACAACAATTTCACGCATCGTCGCTTCGTTTTCCCCATTTCACCCATTTTCACACGGGCACTTCGCTATCCTTACTCCCAATCTGATTTATACCCTTAAACTTACCCGCATCTTTTCTACCTTTCCCGCATTTCATCTATTTTCAACTTGGACTGTTACATTTCTCTACTGTTACATCGTGCCTGCATCATAACTCAACACTTTCCCAAATTTCACCCAGCCACTTCCGTACTGTTAAACTCATTCGGACTCAACATTCAATCACATGGTGCGTAATACACAGGTGGTAGAGCTTGATGCATGCGCTATTTAAAAATGAAAACCCCATTTTGGTGCAATCATTAGTTCTCGAAATCTCTCATGTTAAGCATTCACATCGGTTGTGATTTATACCTCATATTATGTCAATATGCTATTACTGTTATTTTTGATAAATGTACTGTGTCTTGAGGGAATTTGAGCATAAGACTCAATCCCCACTGTACTGTACTCATAAATGAAACAGTAGATCCCTTACCTGGCAATGAATGACCAGGAAGAAGATTTTCGGAGTTGTATTGAGATTGAGGACAGGATTCCACAAATCGGCTCTGTAGCACAAATGATAGTGCGGAAAACCCAAGACGTGGGATCATTCCCCACCAGAGACCAAATTTTTGTGGCAATCCCTGTCTCAATCTCACAGTGGCGGGTCAGCTCCGCCACAGTCTCTGTTCGCCACTTAAAAACTAAATATTTTTCAATTTCTTCCTATTATGCCAATCATTTTGTAGTTTGTAGAGTTTTTCTTAGAAACCTTGGTTACATCTAAGATTTACTTGAAACTCTGCACAATCATACATTTTGATCCCTTCAACAACGTTCTAAGAATTTAAACTTAATTTGTAGAGGTTATAAAAGTTACCACGGTCAAATATGTATTACCTCTATAGGTCAAGGATTCAATTATCAAAGGAAGGTTCAATTTTCAGAAGCTAAATTGAAGAATAGGCTTCCTAATTATTCTTCAAACGAATCAAATTCAATTAAATATAAGGGAAACAAGATATTAAGACTTAGAGTTATATACTTTGATTGCACATGTTCCACTCCAAATTCTACACAACTAACATCTTTCATATAATTTTCTTGATGCAAATTTTACCATTTAAACCATTGACTTTGAGACGGAAATATTTGTTGCTAATTAAAACAATTTTTACTCAAATTACACTTTTAAATGAGTGAAGCAGTTTCCTCCTATTACTTGTTGAGTTTATGCAAGTGTCAAGAAAGTTCTGAAGTATTGAACAGTTATTGAACAGTCACTTGAGTTATTAATTTCTTATCAACTCTATTGTCTTCTCAATGTTACTTCAATTAAACGAATACTTACCTTATATTAAAATGGTAAAATGAATCACAGACGATCAGAATATTCCCCTCCATTCTGAATAAATTTAAAAATAAACTTTTGTAAGTTAGTAAAAAATCATACGTTTTCACAGACGCTTTAGTCTGAAGAAATGTCGCGTAATAGAAACATGACTGGACTGTGCAAAATACACAAAATTACCCGGAGCAAGTTTCTCGCCATTGATGATGAAATCATTCACTTTCGAGCCAAGTTAACTATCAGGAAGTTGGTGTTTACTTGTGGCCAATCATGTTAAATTTTGATTTAACCATAGATTTAAACAAATTACAAACCAGTTCAAAAAAATGTTATTAAATAAATTAGTTAAATGGTATGTGGGGATTTGAGCATAAGACTCAATCCCCACTACTGCACTCATAAATGAGACAGTAGACTCCTTACCTGGCAATGAATGACAAGGAAGGAGGAGTTCGGAGTTGTATTGAGTTTGAGAATAGGATTGCCCAACTAGGCTCTGTAGCACAAATGGTTAGTGCGTTNGTTTACTTGTGGCCAATCATGTTAAATTTTGATTTAACCATAGATTTAAACAAATTACAAACCAGTTCAAAAAATGTTATTAAATAAATTAGTTAAATGGTATGTGGGGATTTGAGCATAAGACTCAATCCCCACTACTGTACTCATAAATGAGACAGTAGACTCCTTACCTGGCAATGAATGACCAGGAAGGAGAGTTCGGAGTTGTATTGAGTTTGAGAACAGGATTGCCCAACTAGGCTCTGTAGCACAAATGGTTAGTGCGTTGGGTCCGGAATATCCAAGACGTGGGATCATACCCCACCAGAGACCAAATTTTTGTGGCAATCCCTGTCTCAAACTCAAAGTGGCGGGTCAGCCCCGCCACAGGTATTAGGAATTTGCCACAGTTATACTTTTCCAAAGTTATTATGATGGCAAAAATCTACATGGACGGAGTGTCGGAAGAAGCGGTTACTCCCATTCATGCTCCAGGAGCATGAAATAGACTACGTTTTATTTAACCAGGCCAAGCCAAATAAGAGCTACACAAATATCAACACCGGGTTTCCTAATGTTAAAACATACAGTTGGTTTCAAGTGCAACAAATCTTTGAAATGTTGCACAAGCAAGAAGGATCGAGTAGTTATGGAGGGTATGTAAAACTTGATACTCTGAATTATCCGATAAACTTACGATAATTAAAGTTTATTTTAAACAAAGTNTCCGATAAACTTACGATAATTAAAGTTTATTTTAAACAAAATTTGGAAAGGAGCAGCGCGTGAAGTAGAAAATCGTTTTGAAATATGCTTAAAAAATGCTCTGGAAAATCGGATGCAAAAGTGCCCAGGAGAAATATGTAACCTACAAAACAAAAACAAATACTGAAACTACATCCATTATTACTTTATATTGTAGTTCCACTGATTTACTATAGAAACAGCTAAAAGTATTTAACATGATTACTTCTGAGATATCCTTTAATATACCTATCCTGTTACTCTTTAAGTTATGTTTTCTATAAATTGTATTACTATGAACGTAATTAGCTAGCAAGTTTAGAGCTGTTAACGGATAACTTCAAAGTTCCAACTTGTTTGTTTCAATTACACCTATTTTATATACAGATAGAGTTGTTAAGGGTGTTACAGAGATACCAACATTTCATCCTTTCACCCAATTAATGCACATACCCACTCCTCAATTTTCTCAAATGTCACTGATTTAAAATGTTTTCTTTAGGTAGGTGAAAGGTTGAAGTGTTGGTATTCCCGTAACACCCTTAAAAACTCTCTCTGTATTTAATGCATATATTTTAATTAGATTGTAAGGAAACTTATTACGTGTTCAAATGGNCTTAAAAACTCTCTCTGTATTTAATGCATATATTTTAATTAGATTGTAAGGAAACTTATTACGTGTTCAAATGGCAATTTTTAATAGGGAATTTGTGAATGTTATTTGCGTAAAACAGAAAGTAATTGGCAATTGTAATTCCAACTAAAAGAGAATGGCATTTATCAAAGTAACAATTTAGATGAAGATTTTTTTAATTGCTATACTTCTTTCATTGATGTTGGCGATTTTCCATATACTGTGTATTAGTTTCATTCTTATCCAGGTTTTTTAAATTCCTGCCAGCTACAAACTGACGATCCACATATCCGAGATAATGTAAATAGTTAGTATAAAAAATCAACATTACGAAATTGAAACTCCATCATAGATAATACGCATAAAAATGTGATGTGGAAAAATGTAATGTAATGAGAGTTGCCGCAGGTTCAGGTTCAAAAACAGGGTTCAGGTTTGAAAACACGGTTCAGGTGNAATGTAATGTAATGAGAGTTGCCGCAGGTTCAGGTTCAAAAACAGGGTTCAGGTTTGAAAACACGGTTCAGGTGTAGGTGCAGTTTCAGGTACAGGGTGGACCTGAACATGCTTGGTAGATTCAGGTCCAGGTATTTAAATTATCTGGACCCAATAAAGAAGATGCAGGTTCAGGTTACCATGTGCCGGAACCTTTATAGCAAATTCAGGTTTTAAATAATGGAACCTGTAATCAAGACTCAAAACTCAAGAGATTGGCAAACTCTTGAAGTTGGGCGATGAAATTGCCCATCTCTGGTATTTTTTTGGTGGTGCTGGAGTTCGGAATCGTGTATGTTGACTATGTGAATGTGAGTCGTTTGTGAATTGACAATCCTTCTCAATCAGTGAATTCACCTGATTAAGACTACGATAACTTTAGGCTCATATGCTCTAAGAACTTATCAATTAAAAAATCAAGCCTTTCTTTATGCAAAAGCAGACAAAACCTTTCATAAATAAACAATAATTATTAAACTCGCGCATTATTAAGTTCATATTATTACCTCATATATTATTCAGCTCATATAAGATTCAGTTCATATGATGTGTTGGAGAATTTCCTTTATGGACCAAACTCCATGCAGTTACAACTACAGTTACAGTTAGGCGCACAAAATGCAAACTGATTAGGAATGCCAGATACTGTGATACCATCCAGATTACCNCTAACTGATTAGGAATGCCAGATACTGTGATACCATCCAGATTACCACCAGATTGAAACCTTCAAAGAATTCATTTAAATCATGATAAAAACCATTGATTTTTTTTGAATTCACATTTTTATTGAATATGACGAATTTGTACTTGCAATGTATTTAAATTCAGAATCTTTGTTTTTGTTTCTTATTATGTGGAATAAATCTTTTAAACAGTCTTCTCAGCCGCGCTCACACTGTTTGATCAATAATTGTCTCCGTCTCTAAGTTTTGATTTTAGTAGGTTCATGTGTCACCATATATTTCTTCTTTTGGAATCGCTGTTTGTGGTTGGTTTTGCTGTCAATTTTGATCAATTAAAGCAGGATTTATAATTAGCTTGCTTTCTCTATGGTATACTTATTATTTTTCTGACAGTATGCAAAGCTGTCCAAATCGTAGTGCCAGCTCGATTATAGATACAAAAACAAAAACTTCCTCTATCAGCTTTGAACATTATGTTTAAGGATACTTCTACCTTAGCAACTGGGAGTAATAGGCTCAGTGATGGCATGACAGAATCTGCAGGTTTTCGGAAGTTAAGTCATTCATTAGTTCAATTTTGGTCTTCATACGTCTGGCTTTATGAATATTTTTCCATGCATAATATCAGTTGACACAAGTTGGATACAAAACCTTTTCATTGCATTGAATTCAAAAAGTTTCAATGAATTTTTTCTTCTCATCTAAATTTCCACTATTTTAGTGCTTTAGAAATAAAAGTATTATTCTTATGGTACGAAAACACTCATTCTATGAGTGCAATTATTCTTTCCTGCAAAACATACTGAGCGATCAGTTTGCTTTTTTAACTTTGGTTTAATAATCAACTTTTTTTTTTCATTGTAGGGAATGCAATTCGAATTTGTGGTGAAAACGGAAGTTGGATTTGGGGCAATTGGACAAACTATAACCAATGCCTGGAGTATCTTGTGGACACGCCAACAAACGTAAGTCAAATTTTAAAAAGGATTTCTAAATCATTTTATATACACTTCGATTATTCCATTAAACCATTTCTTCAAAAAAAACTCATCTGCAAAGTTCTTGTAGGAAAAAAACTAAACTGTTACTAGAATGTTTTATTTTAAAATTTATGACCCACATTCCAAGAATAAAAGAATTGTTAGGTTGAAAATGCCAGTCAATGGTGAATAGATTGAAAATGCTAGTCAATCTTTTGGCAAACTGATACATAGCTGGTATGTTTCCAATAACTTCACAAGCAGTAGGAAAAAGTATTCAATATAAAAATCCGCGTAACTTATCACTTCATTCGCAGTGATGCCTCAAAGGAAATTCAAAATCTAAACATCGGAATCAATTGATTTCGAAAATTAAAATTTATTCGAATTTATAAAAATGAAAGATTTCTATTTAATATTATTTAATAGATTATGCACGCCCTATCAACATCTGTTTGGAAAAATTAGAAATCCGATTTAATTGTTTAACTAATGCTTAAGTAACTTAATTTACAAATAAATGTATTTATTTAGAAACGAAGAGATTAGAATGTGTAGATTGATAAACATTTTGGGGAATTGGATTTTTTACTTGAAGCGACTCAGGACACAATCGACTGACCGCCCCGGAGTTTAGGAATGTTGTCTTTCTCTGGTGTTGTTAGTGCAATTTGTTATTACATGATCAAATAAACTTCTGCAGAGTTTGCCTATAATTTCTCGATGTACCCGTAGGGTAATCCATTTNGTTATTACATGATCAAATAAACTTCTGCAGAGTTTGCCTATAATTTCTCGATGTACCCGTAGGGTAATCCATTTTGAGCGGTGTAAGACATAGTTATTGTTTATTTTTAGTTCTATGATCCTTAAGACTACATATTGCGGTAGATAAAAATAAATAGATCAAAATAAATTTTTTTCCATTTTCCGGTCAGTTGAGTGAGCAGTAAAGAGGTAGGCTGGAGAATATGTTGTTGTCTTTATGCATGTCATCTAACCCAATTTTTTTAACTAGAGGTAAGATTATACAAATTTCTTTNGTTATTACATGATCAAATAAACTTCTGCAGAGTTTGCCTATAATTTCTCGATGTACCCGTAGGGTAATCCATTTGAGCGGTGTAAGACATAGTTATTGTTTATTTTTAGTTCTAATGATCATTAAGACTACATATTGCGGTAGATAAAAATAAATAGATCAAAATAAATTTTTTTCCATTTTCCGGTCAGTTGAGTGAGCAGTAATGAGGTAGGCTGGAAGATATGTTGTTGTCTTTATGCATGTCATCTAACCCAATTTTTTTAACTAGAGGTAAGATTATACAAATTTCTTTGTCATACGCTCTCCAGACCCACCGACATAAAGACCGCAGTAGTTAGTTGACTTCACCAATTTATCTCCGAGGCATGGGATGCCAAGGACTCTGATTTCCTCTTAGGCGACGTGCTTTAGCGTTTTTGGTTTTAGGTCTTAGATGTTCGCTATAGCAAATATCCGCGTTTGGCAATATCTAACTCAATATGAAGCTTTCTTGTGTGACGTAATAGCGAGGGGGCGTGGGTGGGTTAAGAGATTGAACAGTACCTTTTAACAACGCGGAGAGTTGGTGTGTATGTGATCGCCCCATGACATGGTGGTTGGGGGCTCTCCGGGCCCTAAACAAAACGAGAAATACAGCTCGGCCGTTATGCGGTCAAGAATAGGAACGCATTCATAACACGCGGAATATGTGTGCTGCGGCAGCACCAGTACCAATCAGTCACAAAGTGTGTTTAATTATCACGGCTTGGAATTTATTTATTTATTCACTAAGCTTCGTATGAGCGGTAGACAGAAACATTTGTCGAAAGGTTCCCTATAAAAAACATTTGTGACTTATTGCTAGTTAGGCATGAGATCAGGAGGGCATCCAACAATTTTTGAGCCATGAGGCTAGCGAACAAGCACATTTATTTATTTATATATATTTTTTGATTCTGGTATGGATATTATCGTGAGTAACACATAAAAACTTATACGCGATTTGCTCTGTTCCTCGCCACAATGGTTGTTAGGTTGTTAGGTTAGGGCTAGCTTTGTCGTGTATTTCGGTGGTCAGTGATGGTGTTCAGAATCGGGTATTTTGACTCTGCTACAATTACATCAGTTAGAGAAGTTTAGGCGCGCAAATTTCTGGATAGAAATTGAGCAGAGGAATGAGATCCAGGTTCTCTTTTCTCTCATTTTTTCTGCATGCCTTTTTTAGTTAAGACTTTCACCATGCGTAGTAAATTCTGACCTCCAATGTATATCTACACAATACATTATTGAATATAACAGTTGGCCACCAACTGCAGTAGAAATTCACATGATAGCATACATATGCATATAGTTATTAGATAATCAAATGATACCATAGTTAAGAAATACAACCTGATGACTCAACACAAACATTGTTTTACAATTATAAATTTAGGAGTGAAGCAATATTTATTTGGTTTGTAGGCTAGTCAATTTTATGGCTTGTTGATAGCTTTAGGAGAAAACGGAACTAAATTAAAATTTTCGTTTGTTGTTGGATAGTTTTCTTCAACTATTCTGCATAACTTCCTGCAGAACTAAAATCAAATTTAAAAGAGATGGAAAGGCAACACATAACATGCCAACTTTAAGCCTAATATTAAATTTTTAACACTAATTTTTTGACACTAGACAAAATAAACTTAATTTCCTACATTTATTTTTTTCGCTTGTAATTCAAACTAACTATAAGACATTTTTACAATAATTTTCCTTAGGTTCTGGGATAAATTTGGAAAAGTCGAGCTTCCTGCATGTATTAATTATGTAAAACACATTCAAAAGCCATTTTCCCGTGTAGATAGTGTTGTATATTAGATGAATTATTCATAGCATTCAAATTTAGAAGATTTTCCTTTCTGTAATACATCAAAGCTGAAAGATCAAGTAAACTTTTGGTGAAAAATCATTACTGGATATTGGGTGTAGTTTTTACAATGAAATAGAAAACAATTTTGCCGTCTGAGCTTGGGAGTAGTCCCAATTAATCTTCGAAGTTTGGTAATTTAGTTGATTGGTTTTCACGTTTATCTGAAAAGCTGTCTCTCTTCACAAACTACTGTGCTCAGTACTCTAATTGATGATAAAAATGGACTGCTTTATTTCCTATACAACTTTTAATTTCTGCAGTATTCTCGCGCCTAAGGCTTTGTTTGCAAAAATTTGAAAAAAAATTAGCTGATACAACATTGAGAAAGATTTATGTATGCATTAGGAAGTACTGTGGGACAACTGTAGCATTTGTTAGTGTTGAACAATTTCGGAAAGATTCTGAATCGCCCAGGTGGTTAGAGGTATGTAGACTCATACTCTGACTAGCTTTGATCCCCACAAACAATCATAAATTATGAGTTAAAATGTCTCCGTAATAAGGAAACCTATGCTACAGTATATAGTGTGTATTAGTAAAGAATGAACGGGGATACCCACTCGAACTAACCCTTACCCAATCTCACCATCAGTTATGGGCAACGATTCGCAGTTTGATATTCAAATTTTTGTTTTATTGTTGAAATATTTAAGTCGAGCGGAAAAGAATAAAAATCATAATTTGTTTTGTGGTGTTTTGGATCCTAACAGGGTCCTGGTACATAAGTCTTGTGGATTCCGGTCACCAAAAATTAACGAAAGAATACTTTAATAATAATTATTAATATTATTAAATCATTAACAATTAAACAAATAATTAAAAATGAATTTTAATAAAATATAAAAATATTTCCAAAATGGAGTAGCAGAAAGAAGCTCTGCTTTATTCCAAGATTGAAGAAGATCTGAGTCTATCCACAGGGATAGACTCTACAACAGGTAAGTCTATATATATAGGCATGATAATAATAATAATAATAATAATAATAATAATACTAATATATAGAAAGGGTAATGAAAGTGAAAAGGAAGAAGCAGCAGCAGCTGTGTTGTCGTCTGTGGTGAGCGGGAAGTCCAGTCCCGTTCACCATATGTAGAGGCGGAGGAACGGGTTCTCCACAGTTTGATAACCGGTATAAGTATTAACTAATAATTTCTGTTTTTTATTAATGTCAAATTAGTGATTTTTGAGTTTTCTTTGTTGTTTTTTGCGGCGTATTTATTCGAATCATGGGGCTTCCGCCAAATCTTTGTGTAATTATTATAAAATTTCATTACCGCTATCTAAACGAGTCATATCAGCAAATAATGGTTGCTGCAAAATGTAAGAAAGCGGTTTTATGATCGACTGAATCATTGTTTGGGAANGTTGCTGCAAAATGTAAGAAAGCGGTTTTATGATCGACTGAATCATTGTTTGGGAATGGATGGGGGTCACGAACAAATGATTCATTAACGAGAGCTAATCTGATAGACTTAATTTAAGAAATGCATAAAATACGACATCACAAGAGAATGCGTGGAAGTGTGGAATGAAAAAGCGTTGGTTAAATTTGGATATATTCGTTCAGTGTATCATCCCTTCCTATTAAGTCACTCCCGTAGCCAGATTTGTTGACCATAACTGATGATGGGATTGGGTGAGCCTTGGTTAGAATGGGTTTCCCCGTTCATCCGTTACTAATACACACTTTACACCAGCTATTCTACTTTTTGTCCAACATAAGATTGCGAGTAGAATCCCAATTCGAGTGGCTCCACTCGCAAGACTTTTTCAAAATCTTCGGTGTTCTCACTCCCTTAGTTATGTTTCGATTAATATAGTTTAGTTTTAGTCTCCAAAGTTAGAGTAGGGTGTTGATTTTCCGCCATTTGCTAAACTAATTTAAACCTTTGGACGAAGAAGTATAATTGACACATTGTAATTTTTGGTATTCCTCAAATTTTGGACGATTTACAAGCTGATGATAAGTACAAAATTTCCAAATTTTACCTGTTGCAAGAAAATTTTAACAAAATTGAAGAGACGAAAAATTCTTCATGTTAAAAATTTCGGGATTTCCAGCAGCCAAGTCACTGACACCTGTCAATTGAAGTCATTGTGGCTTACCTCCAACTCCTTTCCACAACCCTGTCTTTCCATGCCGCAAAATATTCCTTCCATGCAACCCTCCTGTATTTCTCCGGAAGCATTTCCCATCTAGCTCGGCCTTACACGCATGCCTTCCGTCCATTTCTAAAATTAACACCGTACGCATTTAATAGTTCACAAACCTGTGTTTGTTGGGTTTCAAAAGTCGACTTTGTGAGTATGCATGCATATTGTCGACCCATGTGTACGTAAACCTTGGTATAAAATTAAATTTTAATAGTTGTCAATATCTACGAAATAATTGACTTGTGCATGATGCACTGTATAATAACAAATCTTGAATTCAAATTCTGTATTAAAACACAATGAATTTCAATTTATTAAATTAATATGTCTGTTTAATCAAAAAGTTTTCATCCTCTAACAAAATCAATAATCGTGTTTTTGGAATACCTATTCACTGTGGAAACACTATTCGCAAGCTATTTTAGCGTCAACGTTCAAGTTGCCTGGTCTGATTATATGAATTAAATCTGTATTTCTAGCACTAACACCACCTCACTTAACGCGTAACTAGTAACTTGCTTTAATGGCACTAATGTCTTGTTAATATTAAAGATAATATCATGTAACACTTGAGATGTGTTTTAATTAACTAATTTGTAGGGCTCGGCCGATACCGATATACATATCGGCATATCGGCTATATCGCCAAGGTTTCAGCATATCGCTTATGCCGAACAAAAGTGGCTATATAAACGGCTATATATACCATGTAAAAATTACATTTAAAAATAGTTTTCAACAAAATTTAAAGTCTTTGACTAACTTTATTCTAGGTACGAAAATTATTTCCCCAAAATGCCACACTTTGAATTAACTACACAGTCAAGCTTTGAAAATAATTAGTATTGAAAGTTAAGTTTTGGTAGATTATGGTGTGTCCTTTTTGGCTTACGTCTCCTGCCTTGACCTCAATTTTCTTAAAATACTGCCAATATAAACTTTTATAACGAGAAGTAGCCATGATTTCAGTTAATTATATAACAAACTTTTACTTGAATGATGTTACAATGAATTAACAATGATCTCTTGTTTTTAAAACAAGAGATCTCTCGATTTTATATCGGTCGCCGATATATCGGTATCGGCTGAGAAAAGTTTCATATCGGCCTATATCGGTATCGGTCAAAATTTTCATATCGGCCGACCCCTACTAATTTGTAATGATTAGTGGGAAAGGTAGTATTTTTACCGCAGTAAAATAGTAGCCAGACGGAAGCAAATTGGTCTAAATCAAGTTTTGCAAGAATCTCGCTGCTGCTCCGCGTGGGTATCTCGGCTAGATTTGAATAGATAGTATTACTATTTACAGTTTTGTTACTATTTTTAGCTTATAAATTTTGTCATCCTGTATCTCCGATGATTATAAAGGACTCTTTGTGTGATCGTTTGGCTCATGTTTTCTTAAAAACTTCTGTTGTCTTTACGCTGCTTAATGGCTGTGGTGTTACTAATTATTGCGTTTAGCCTTACCAGTTTATCTGACTACAGGGGNTTGCGTTTAGCCTTACCAGTTTATCTGACTACAGGGGGCTAGAAAAGTCGATGGAGCATGGAGAGAGTATTGCTTAGTAAAAGACGAGAGAAAAAAGAGCGCGTCGTGTTCGTCCCTCAATCCACTCTCCTTCGCTGAAATTCCATTATCAATTTAATTAACAACATTAATCAATTTTTGTATATTAAGTTCTGATTACCGTAATATTAACATTTCTTTTTTCCATTAGCGCGTGGTGCAAATATTCAGTGGGATCATCATTTAGGGGTTTGGTTGAGATGGGAAACTTTTTTCATGCTCCGTCGACTTTTCTAGCACCCTGTATATATAACACTCATACATAATTTCTTATTTTGAAAATGAGTAGCAACCCGTGAACATAAGACCAATATATTGATAGATGACATTCATTGATAGGTTGAGATTGGCGCATAGATGGATAGAGATGGATAGTTATGCGGATAGATAGACGGGTAGATGTATATAGAGAGAAATAGAATAGATAAATCGATAGATATATAGATAGATGGGTAGATAGATTATGTTTATACTTAATTATGTAGATCGACTTAGTATTACTAGCATCTAGTAACAAAATCGTGCAAAATAGATGCTCTGTGTTTCGTCAGACTAGCTTCGGTTTCAAACAAGATAACCTATAATCCTACCGTATATTAGAAACAGAAATAGAGTTGCCTAAAATTGACAAGCTTTTAGGGTGCTATTTATATATAAATTATTCTGTTGTTTGCACCTAGTAATGAAATCGTGCAAAATAACTGTTCCGGGTTTCCTCTCAGTAGCACCAGTGTGTGAAACAAAGAGAAACGAAAATAGTATCTAAAACAGTAGCGGAACATCTCATTTAGAACCAGAGTTCGAAGAAAATATCAAATCGATATATATCACGATATTTATCAAGATATATATCATGATATTTATTTGGAAAATATCATGATATTTTTTATATTTTCATTAAACAACAGTTTTTGAATTAGAGACCACCCATGAACCCATAGGCGTAAGTGTAAAGCATGCACGACGTAAAACTGCAGTATTATTCAAGTGTATGAATGAAAGAAATTCAACCTGTGATATTTTCCTTTATTTTATTTCCAAGCAGCATCAGTTTAGTTTGTAGTTAGTTCCTAATCAGGCGATTAAAATGCCTTGATTTGGGTTTGAACTGACCTTAACGTGTGAACTGTGTTTAAAATATTAAATGCGTAAAAACAACAAAAATATCAAAAATATCAAAAATATCAAAAATATCAAAAATATTTGATATATATCAAAATATCCGATATTTTTGATATTTTTGAAAATATCATGATATTTTCGAACTCTGTTTAGAACTAATTTCAACTAAATAAACTAAAAAATTGTTTTCAAAATATTAGTCCATATCCACTTTTGAGACAATCATCTGTTTTCTTTATTAACATATGACTGTCTAGACTACTATTTCTATTGGCCGAAATATCCCGAACTATGTAACTAGAACCGTATCTTTCCATAGACATTGCTCCGGACAGAACACGGCTGGACATGGCTACATACCCCTCCAGCTTCGCTGTTCACGGGTAATAATAATAAGTAAAAATAAAGTAACCTTATTTTGTCCGTCACACTATTAGTAGGAAAAATATCAATAATCGCATTGCAACCAAATTTTGTGAACCCCAAATAGTATCATAACGAGTTTTAATTTAACATTTCATTAGGTATTGTATTTTTTTAAGAAAAAAATTATATCGTATATACACTGCGTTCAAATAAAGCGAAAATTTTGAAAAATGATTTTGCGAAAAATAAAAAATTGACTACGTCAAAATTTTATACACATTATGAACTGCTCAAGTTCCTGAAAATTGTTTCTACGAAAGTTTTGTTAACTTTTCTTAAGTTAAAAATTTCGCAAGACTCTAATTTTTGGGAGTTTTAAAAGCGCTAGTGCATTGTTATTCGAACACACTGTATATTAAAAAGTCCACATATCGAATTGTCATAAATTCTGTCGATAATTTTTCATATTCTATAATAACTAGTTGCGGTTGTTCGTCAGTTGTAGTTATTCTCATCAGTCAAATATTTGAGAATACGTCACTTTAATTAGCTCAACTGATTTTGTTTCATTTCCCTTCTCAAAGAGAATGTCGAACAGTAGTGTGGGGTTGCATAATTAATATTAATGTTCTTTGAAATCTTTCTACACAATTTTGTATTTGGATATGAAAAAACTACTATTGGGCAAGCCGATTATTTACTCTGAATAAAGACTAAATGGTCATCTTCAAAGTACACACACGCCACAATTTTACATTGTTTATTTTGAAGAATTGAAAAATTTGGTATATGTTAGGCAGTCAACTTGAAAATATCTGCGAGTAACAACCTGACTTTCTTTGATATTAGGAATTTCTTTTATTTCTATTAGATGACTGGCGTGCCTCAAGGCTTGAAGTGTGATTACTTTTGGTTTCTTTGAAGTTATGTCAAACACCCTCTCTCAGTTCATGCTCCAAAGCTAACAACTTTGCAAGTTCCGTGAGGTTAGCATCCTTTGAGGTGTCGGGCACATTTAAGACAGAATGCGCTTTTTGTAATCTCGTGTTCTGCTTTCACTAAATGTTTATTTCCAAGTAGTAGATAGGTCAGTATAGTTTCATACTCTCTGGCTAACTTCATTGTAAAAACGCCACCACCAATTATTGAACAGAAAACAAGGAATTTCTTGTTGGCCCCGTTAAAAAAATTTTTTTCACAACTTTCTGCTAGATGCCTAATTCATCTCGGAAAAGTTCTTTCTAAAAGTTCCTCACAATTGGTGTTGCGGCAACTAAGGATACAGAATTAATTCCTATAGTTTTTTGTTGCTAAGAGAAAATGATGCGCTTCACTTTTTTTGTAACTTCGGCTGACCAAAAACATTTTTTGGAATTTCTCGGATGGCAGACGTTTTTGTTACTTGCAAGTCCAACTATTTCCTTGGAACAACTTCTTGATAGTGGATTTCAAAAAAATCATCCAATACTAAGGACTGTAATTTTGCTAAACATACACTCTACTCTAATAATGGCTTAATGATTTTTTCTAATTTGTATTGAGTTCCCTATCTATTGGCATACCTTCGGTGGCTCCAATTTCGTTTTTATTTAATTAACTAAGCAAACATTGGGTGGACCAAGTTAAGTTACTTTTATTTACCAGTGATAAGTAAGAACAAAACCAAAAAAGCTTGATTTCACCTAGAACCAGCAAAACATTTCAATGTAAATAATTGTCAATATATCTTTTGTACAGGTGTGGTAGCGGTACATTTTAAGTAGCAAAGAATTTCTCTTCCAAGAAAGCTAAGAATGAAGTAGCGTAGCTAGGGCCCATTCTTGTCCCCATTGAGACTCCACTTGTCTGTTTGTAAAACTTGTCGTTGAATTCAAATGAATTAAGATTAAGGACAAGTTCAGCTAATTTAACAATAGCTTCAGTGGGATGATCGTTAGAAATTCTTCGATCGAGGAAATATTTCATTGCTTGAAGACCGTCTTTATGTGGAATAATTGTATAGAGGTTAATATCGAAGATTGCAATGTGTCGGTTTGATTCAGAAAACCTGAAAGATAGTCTAGCTAAAGGAATGGCACCGACTCAAGACCCGTAACCATAGCACACTGCTTAGCCCGAACAACACAACAGGAAAATGTGTCGTCGGGCCACCCTAGGTTGGTTTTACTCAATTAATTATTAGATTTTAATCTTTAATTATCTTAGCCACTGAAAAAAAAACAAGTCGAAACGTTTGGCATTAAAATTCAACTCCTTTTTTAATTCTCCAACCTGTAGTTTGACCTCAAATTTTTACATCTGTTACCAGCCACTTGTACGCATCTTCCTCAAACATATGGGCTGTATGTAGTTCCGATGCGACTGAAATTCGTATCGGCCAATGCACCGATGCAGTCGATGGCCGATTTAAGTCTACCAACTCGTCCACTCTACTGAATAGAATGAGTGTATTCGCGTATCAAAAACGTCAGATTGTTAGTTCTAGTTGACCACAATGTGGATTGCGTTTTGTCATTTACGGTTTACCTGCTATGGTTAAAATTTAAATAAGTGTCAACGGTGAGCGAATCATATTGTACGTCTGTATTCTACCGCCTTCTTTTATTTTTTATATGCACTTGGCAGCATGTATACTATTAATATTCATACAATGCGTCCGTGTATATATCCATTAATTTTTGCACAAATATTATATACATACTTTTGTAAACATGCATAAATATTAAATAGAAGCAGCAGTGTTACAGATCAATTCTTTGAAAAAAAGTGTAATCTGGGAATATTCTACTGAGGCAAAAGACAGCAAAACAAAATCAAAATGTCATCGACGACCGAAGTGTACTGAAAAAGTAGACTTTCGTTGAGTGGAAAAATTATTTCACATGGAGGAGGAGAAAAGCACCAACTAATACAAAAATAAAATAAGCAATCATTTGAAAAGGAAACATGCGCATTTCAACAAGACTCAACGGTAACATAACTTGAAAAATTGAACAATTCAACAAGAATTGATGGCTAATTCGGGCAAATTCTCCTGGTAATAAAATTATTACCAGCATTTTGGTAATAAAATAGAAAATATTAATATTTTTTTCGGCATTTGAGAAGAAATCTGAAATCCTTTCTTTCTGAATCGGCTACTGCATCGGCTTAGTAGGCGATTCTTAAGTTTTAGAAATTGTTTGCCGATGCAAAGCCAATGCGAGTAAATGTCCGGATAGGCGGCCGAACCATCGGCTGTGCCGATGCATCGGAGCACCACTAGTTGTGTCATTTTCTTTAAGCATTTGACTAAGGGACGGTTTTCAGTTCTATTTATAAATTACTACGTTGAAAAAGTTATGCAGTAACACTAGACAACCCCTAGGTCATTAAATTGTTGTCACTTTCCTTTTCAAATCGAAGCCACAGTAGTTAAAATGACTCTAGATAATCCTTATTTTGAAGTTGAATCATTCCCAATCATTCCTAATGATTGGGCTGCCAAGTGTAAGTCAAAAAATTTTTTGAAATTCGACAGTTAAGAAGAATCATAAGACACTAGTCCTTAATTTCCATCTCTGGAAATATCTAAGAACAACCTACCTGATCATTTTTGTCCTCAATACTCCATTGAATTGGACGCATATGTGTCAGTTCAGATTCTTTTAAAACGAGTTGATTGGAATAAATAGAAGCTAAAATATCCAAAATAAAATTTCATTTTACTAATTTTTTCTATCAAAATAAGAAGTTACATTTAATGAAGAATATTCTAGGCGCTAAAATGTGCCCATTCATCAGGTAAATACTGCTTTAATTATATTTTGATGTTGAAGTGCGTTCGGAAAGTCCTGAAAGATGATTTTGTTTATTCATTGGTTGATTTAGTTTCGGTTTGGATGTTTTTGTGTTTGATAAAAATCAAATGTTTTTATCACTTCATGTAAATCATTCCAATCCAAGTAGAAATGAAAGTGATAAATGTTACAATTAACTTATAGTAGAAACCTTATGCTAATTCATTGTCATTGATTATAAATTTCTTGTTATATTTCAGACTGAAAGCAGCTCAGTGGCTGTGGTTTTTGCAGTTCGTTGGATCCTGTTCATTGGCTCAATTCTTTCATTTCTCTGTCTCATCGTATCCCTATTCATCTTCTACTATTTCAAGTAAAATATTATTAATATTATATTATAATATTATTAATATTATAATAAAAATATTATTAATATTATAATAAAAATATTATCAGCATACGTCAATTAAGCATTTGAAATTAAACTATAAAATGCCATATTAATAAACCGTACGTGTATGATTGGATTAGAAAAATTTATATTAATAAGAATTAATGTTCAAGTTCAAGCTGATACTGAAGTAACAAGTCGTACTTAAGTATTTGAGAAGTCGTACCTTGTATTTAGATTTGTATTATGAATCAGAACCTAGGTATGACTTTGTACTCAAAAACAACGTTTACTTAGGATTTTCCAAGTAAGGTTCAGTAGTATTATTTGGACTATTGTGCTTTGTTAAAAAATAGATAAAATGAGTTTAGATCGTCTGGATATTTTGGAGAACAGATTAGCACGAAGTGATTTGAAGGTATGGTACTGAAAAAACCTAAAACAAACTTTTAAACAAAAACTTTCAAAAAATAAATAAAATAAAAACCTAAAAAAAACCCTTAAAAAACCTAAAATAAAACCAAAAATAGACCTTAAAAACTGGCATACCTTCAAACCTAAAAAAGCTTTAAAAAGGAGGGATGCGGAGACCCCCGGGAGGACTGCGGGAACCCGTGGCAGGGCTGCGGGAACCAACGGGTAGCGTGCGGGAACAAACGGGAGAGCTGCGGGAACCCACGGGAGGACTGCGGAAATTCACGGGAAAGCTACTGTAACACACGGGAGGGCTGAGGGAATCCGCAGGAGGTTTGCGGGAACCTACGGGAGAGCTACGGACACCTACGGAAGGGTTGTGTGAATCCACGGGAGAGCTGCGGGAACCCATGGGAGGGCTGTGAAAACACACGGGAGGGCTGCAGGAACCCATGGGAGGGCTGCGGGACTCCACGGGAGGGCTGGAGGAACCAACGAGAAATCGGCGGAAACACACGAGAGGGCTGTGGGGATCCAAGGGCTGAGGGTATAAGTAAATAAATTTGTCACCTCAGTAAGGATGGTGGCAAAATTTTACCATCGCAAAGGATTTGATTAATATGCTAATGATGATGGTAAGAAAAGGAAATTGCGTAGGAAGGCTTAGTACCAATGAAGTGCAGTGCATGTCGTGTTAATCGACACATCCTGTGTGGTTACAAAATTCAATCTTCGATCTCAAATTCAATCCAAATTGCACTTGTCATATTTTTGAACATATGTCAGGTACAGATAAGGCAATATATATTCGGCAAGTGGTCTTACTTAGGCTAAACTGAGTAGGTGATTTGCTCAGTAGGCGACTGGATTTCATTGTTAATACAAAGCAAATCCAAGTATAGGTACGAGCTAAGACCTGTTATTAGCCAATCACGTACTGTTACTCAAGTCAAGGAGTCCTTTATTAATACGACAGTAAGTTACTAGTGGGATACAAATGAAGTATCGTATATATATAGGAAGGGGTCTGTTGAATGGAAAAATATGTAATTTCACGGAATTTTTTTAAATAATCAAAGAAAACTATTTTTTCTAAAATTAGAAAAAATAGTTTTCTTTAATTATTAAAAAAATATATTTGTGATTTTAATCAAAAATATTTTTTCCGTAAATGCGGATATGTCACGCCGCGGCGGCGGTGATGGTTCACCGCGATTATCAAAGGAGCAACTACGATATGGCAATCAATCAGAAAAAAGATTTTTTAATTTTGCGCCTGAGTGCACTTTAGGAACTATGGTAGCAACTGCGTCACGGCAAACATTCAAAAAATATGTGAGGATTTGATCATAAGACTCAATTCTGTGCTCTTAAATGAGACAGTAGACTCCTTACCTGGCAATGAATGACCAGGAAAGAGGAGGTGGCCTATGCTAATGGAAAGCACAGGTGAGTTTTGGAGTAGTATTGAGATTGAAGACAGGATTCTACAACTAAGGCTCTGCAGCACAATTGGTAGAGCATTAGGTCCGGAAATTCTGTCGTGAGATAATACCCCACCAGAGACCATATTTCTGTGGCAATCCGTCTTAATCTTAAAATGGCGGGTCACTCCTGCCAAACATGGCGACCATCCGCGACTGTCCTTATTAAGGAGCGGAGGGTCGGTAGACTTCGGTTCCGAAAAGCCGAGTGGGCGCTCTTGGCGGCGGAAATGTGTGGGGATTTGAGCATAAGGCTCAACCCCCTTTACTGTAGACGTAAGTGAGGCAGTAGATTTCTTAAATTGGAATGAATGACTAGGAAGTAGGAGATGGCTTGTGCTAATGGAAAGCAGAGGTGAATTTTGAAGTAGTAAGACAGAACACAATTAGGCTCTGTAGCACAATTGCTAGTGCTTTAGGTACGAAAAACCTTTGACGTGGAATTATACCCCACCAGGGACCCACCATTTTTGGGTTAATCGCTGTTTCACGCTTTGGCGGGAAGTTCATTCTTCGTCAACACGTAGAAGTAAATTTTGGATATAAATAAACGGCTTTTAGTCATTTTTGTGGCAATCCCTGTCTCAATCTCAAAGTGGCAGACGTCATATCCCCGTCAAAAGAATAAAGTAGGAATATGAGCATTTAAAAAATTTTTTACACGTTAATATCCACGTCAAACAAAAATTTCATTTTAGGTTTTACTGCTGTTTTATGTCACATTGCCGATGACCTGCATTAAACCAGTAAATTTATTCGTTATATCAACATCAAGAGTTTACACGATACATCAACATGGGATTCAAGTGCACCTTCTGTAGAATAAAGTAATTTGAGGTTGGGTGTAATAGACTTTACGGTTCTGTATGGATAGTGATCCACAAAATTTTCGAAAATTTGGCTATGTTTATGCATGAATGAGTTAAAAACCACTATTTTGTGAGCAAAAAAAAAATTTTTTTTTCTGTTTTTCTACATCAGGGAATGTAAAAGGAAAGAATTCCAAGAAATGTTCTAGATTGTAAAACCAAATAACAGAAATAACAGAAATGGTACAGTCCTGAGTGGATTGAAACGAAAAGAAAGAGCTATCTTAAAATTTTTACTTTTAGTTAGTAATGGTTTTTTTGAAAACTTTTTCTACTGAAGATAGAGGCACTTTGACAGGTCTAACACAAGTAATTGAATTTTCTTCCTTCTCTACTACTGAAGCAGAAAAAGTGGGTTAGAAGAAAAAAGTTGTAGGAACTGGTTATCTGCAGCAATCAAACAAAAAAGTAATAATAAGTGCTATTTCAGTTCCTCTGATGGTGAAAATAGGCTTTCGCACTTCCTTTATATTTTCTTAAATTAACAAGTTTGATTTTGGTATTAGTATGTTTTTATAAATGACAAAATTTATGTGCTTAAAGATTCAGAATAAGTTAACAGAAATTTTTTGTGTCATGTATTTTCTCATATACTTGACATAAAAAAATGAGACAAAAATTTGTGTTAACTTCTGACTCGCTACGTATTTATGTATCTTGTGAAGCTTGTTCGTACAGTTGAAGTAATGTCGACCCTGCCAATCACTGTCGCTTGACATATACGCCTGACTTACCTCTTTTTATTATGAATTTAAAACTAGATAATATATAACCATAAATAAACAGGATTCTGTTTAGTCATGTATAACTTCAGAGAAAATATAACTAGAAAATTGTTTTCTCTTTGGGAGTTGATGTAACGTGTTAACATAAAGACGAAATATGAAATTTTGAGTTTGCCTTAAGGCAAATACAAATGTCTTCACTTTTCATAAGCCCATTTTTCTAAAAAATTTAAAATACCTTCGTAGTCTAATAAAATCTGCAAGGATATGCGACAACTATCATGGGGAAAAGATCTATTCCAAACCACAAGTTTTAATGAACATTATGTTAGAGATTTGACAAAGTAGAAGTTTTTCAGAAAGAATTAACATCTCACATCTCAGAAAGAATTAACCACTAGAAGTCATCAATATTAACATTATTAGGAAAACAGAGTTACCTAATGGTTGTAGCAAAAACATTAGTATGTGTAGTACTATGAGCTCTTGAAAATTATTTTGATGAGTTACAATACTCATGGAATTATAAGCATTATGCCACACATATACCTCAAAAGTTAATATTACAAAAATATTTGTGCCGTGCTTTGCAGACATATTTACTGTACTGTAATCTGTGCGTCGTATCTTCGTAGAACACTAAATTATGTTGGAGCGGATAGTTCATACAGATAGAGCTTAAATTGTTAAAATTTGTAGTTTTGCTTTCTGGACAGTGTTTAGATGAGATCCAGCATAGTAGTAGTTAAACCACGAATCTACAAATTTGTATGGATATTCTATATGATCATGCGCTTAAATGCACAAAAGTACAGTTTAACCGGTTAATTGGTTTGATCTTTAAGGCCAATAAATAGAACGCCATATGGGTAACTTTTGGTGAAGTTATTGAGCCCTTTCTAAGATCGATACAAGCTTTTCCATCTGTTTGCTTATGCCCGAGCTGATAATGTTAATTTGTCGTCGAATAGTACAATTTCCAGCTAATCTAGAGGCTTCCCATGTAGGTTTTTCGACCAGGCAGAGAGCTACTACTATCCTATCTTGGATGGAAATATTTAGGTCACTTAATCTGTCTGATGAGTCAAGATAACCATCTCCCTACCTCTAGTCATGTTGTTGTCTTTGAATATCGATAACTTGAAATATAAATTTTAATATAAATTTTTTCATTTTATACAAAAAGTAGTTCAAGAAATATTGGTGGACGATGTAACAGATACTTTTGGCCAATGTTCTTTGGTATACTAAATTAAGCATTGTCAGACTTAGAATTATATTCAAAAAACATCTTTTACAATAAATTATAGCTTTTGACCCTTAATACTAGTGCCCTCCTTTGTTTTATTTTTTTTTACTCTATTTTTCAATATACTTCCTTAACAACTCATTAGTAATGTTTAAATTAATTACACAGATGGGAAACATTAGGTAAACTTATTATACAAGAACTTTCACTAACAAGGATCAAGTGGCAAAACAGACTTCTTACTGGTTTCCCAATACGTACTAGGTCTGAACCACAAATATCATATTCCAAATATTCTGCTGTAAATTTTTAATTTTTATCCACCGTGAAATATAATTATTTATTATGGGTAATTTATAAAGAGGCTAGTTGTTTCTGAGTTGCATTCATTGTTGTCGCGTATGTACGGGATTGATATTTGAAAACAAAAGGTTGATGTAACCTGCTTTCATATGACGCCAGAGACATAAACACTAGAGTTGTGACAGTCTTTTGCGTTTTAAACTGTATAAGTAACGAAATTTTTATTCCTTATAAAATTAATTTTACAATTCTACAACTCAGTAGTAATGAGAACAAATTTGGACAATTCGACAACTTGTGGATAATTTCCACAAAAAATTAACAATTCCGTGCAAAAAGATTTAGGAAAATTGTATGAAATAATTTCAAATTATATGTGGAGTATGTGGAATGAATCTAGAAAATCTGAATGGGTAAAAAATTTGAGGCCAACTAATGAAATAAAATCTAGAACTACTGTATTCACAACGCTACCTGACTTGAGTTCAAGAGTTGAGCTATTCAATGGATACAACTAATCTAATTATAAACAATTTGCAAATTGCACTAGGTGATATTTGATACATTTGAGTCAAATTTAGTCGATACTTAGATAAGATTAACATAAGATTATTTTTAGATATGTGTTTATAATATAGTATTTTACGTGATACTACACAGTAGCACTCGACACAATGTTTTGAATCACTTCGTCATTTTTTCAAAAGCAAACCGATAATCCCCTAGGAATTGTGTTAACCAAAATAAGCTAAAAAATGTTATATAAATGTTTCTATATTTAAATTTNATCCCCTAGGAATTGTGTTAACCAAAATAAGCTAAAAAATGTTATATAAATGTTTCTATATTTAAATTTGATTTGATTTTTCGTAGTATATATTCAGTTCCTTTACATAATATATTCTGTCTGAGCGTGGTCGTTTGATCTTCTTTACTCAATGAAGCGAATAATCGAAGAAAATGACTTTGTGTGACTTTGATGTCACTACTTTCCTACCTTCCAATCTTTTCATACACTACACGTCCCCACGGTAACAAGAATATCATAAGTTATGGGGAGGATATGACCGTATTTCAGAAAAGCATTTAGCATAAAATACGTACTAGTTCTTCTNAAGTCATCAATATTAACATTATTAGGAAAACAGAGTTACCTAATGGTTGTAGCAAAAACATTAGTATGTGTAGTGTGAGCTCTTGAAAATTATTTTGATGAGTTACAATACTCATGGAATTATAAGCATTATGCCACACATATACCTCAAAAGTTAATATTACAAAAATATTTGTGCCGTGCTTTGCAGACATATTTACTGTACTGTAATCTGTGCGTCGTATCTTCGTAGAACACTAAATTATGTTGGAGCGGATAGTTCATACAGATAGAGCTTAAATTGTTAAAATTTGTAGTTTTGCTTTCTGGACAGTGTTTAGATGAGATCCAGCATAGTAGTAGTTAAACCACGAATCTACAAATTTGTATGGATATTCTATATGTTCATGCGCTTAAATGCACAAAAGTACAGTTTAACCGGTTAATTGGTTTGATCTTTAAGGCCAATAAATAGAACGCCATATGGGTAACTTTCGGTGAAGTTATTGAGCCCTTTCTAAGATCGATACAAGCTTTTCCATCTGTTTGCGTATGGCCGAGCTGATAATGTTAATTTGTCGTCGAATAGTACAATTTCCAGCTAATCTAGAGGCTTCCCATGTAGGTTTTTCGACCAGGCAGAGAGCTACTACTATCCTATCTTGGATGGAAATATTTAGGTCACTTAATCTGTCTGATGAGTCAAGATAACCATCTCCCTACCTCTAGTCATTTTGTTGTCTTTGAATATCGATAACTTGAAATATAAATTTTAATATAAATTTTTTCATTTTATACAAAAAGTAGTTCAAGAAATATTGGTGGACGATGTAACAGATACTTTTAGCCAATGTTCTTTGGTATACTAAATTAAGCATTGTCCTACTTAGAATTATATTCAAAAAACATCTTTTACAATAAATTATAGCTTTTGACCCTTAATACTAGTGCCCTCCTTTGTTTTATTTTTTTTTACTCTATTTTTCAATATACTTCCTTAACAACTCATTAGTAATGTTTAAATTAATTACACAGATGGGAAACATTAGGTAAACTTATTATACAAGAACTTTCACTAACAAGGATCAAGTGGCAAAACAGACTTCTTACTGGTTTCCCAATACGTACTAGGTCTGAACCACAAATATCATATTCCAAATATTCTGCTGTAAATTTTTAATTTTTATCCACCGTGAAATATAATTATTTATTATGAGTAACTTATAAAGAGGCTAGTTGTTTCTGAGTTGCTTTCATTGTTGTCGCGTATGTACGGGATTGATATTTGAAAACGAAAGGTTGATGTAACTTGCTTTCATATGACGCCAGAGACATAAACACTAGAGTTGTGACAGTCTTTTGCGTTTTAAACTGTATAAGTAACGAAATTTTTATTCCTTATAAAATTAATTTTACAATTCTACAACTCAGTAGTAATGAGAACAAATTTGGACAATTCGACAACTTGTGGATAATTTCCACAAAAAATTAACAATTCCGTGCAAAAAGATTTAGGAAAATTGTATGAAATAATTTCAAATTATATGTGGAGTATGTGGAATGGATCTAGAAAATCTGAATGGGTAAAAAATTTGAGGCCAACTAATGAAATAAAATCTAGAACTACTGTATTCACAACGCTACCTGACTTGAGTTCAAGAGTTGAGCTATTCAATGGATACAACTAATCTAATTATAAACAATTTGCAAATTGCACTAGGTGATATTTGATACATTTGAGTCAAATTTAGTCGATACTTAGATAAGATTAACATAAGATTATTTTTAGATATGTGTTTATAATATAGTATTTTGCGTGATACTACACAGTAGCACTCGACACAATGTTTTGAATCACTTCGTCATTTTTTCAAAAGCAAACCGATAATCCCCTAGGAATTGTGTTAACCAAAATAAGCTAAAAAATGTTATATAAATGTTTCTATATTTAAATTTGATTTGATTTTTCGTAGTATATATTCAGTTCCTTTACATAATATATTCTGTCTGAGCGTGGTCGTTTGATCTTTTTTACTCAATGAAGCGAATAATCGAAGGAAATGATTTTGTGTGACTTTGATGTCACTACTTTCCTACCTTCCAATCTTTTCATACACTACACGTCCCCACGGTAACAAGAATATCATTATCATAAGTTATGGGGAGGATATGACCGTATTTCAGAAAAGCATTTAGCATAAAATACGTACTAGTTCTTCTTGAAATTAGCATCACATATGATCACTCTATCCAATACCAATGGCAAAAACTAAAATTTTGTGCAGTGAAATTAAATAATGAATAAAGCAAGCAGCTATGAATTTGCCAACAAAGAAGTTAATGTAGAAATTTAACAATTCCAAATAGCGTAAATTTTGAAGTACTCAAATACTGTGAAAAGATTGGAAAGTTTTATATTTTGGCCATAAGGCCAGACAAACAGTAGAGCTTGAAATTAATCAAGACAAATCAAATTTACTTGTTTAAAAGCCAGTTAAAAAAACGGTCGGAGAGGGTCAATCATTCTATGGTGTGATCATTCATTGAAAATAGGCCAATATTAAATAATTGTGTGACGTGGTTTAAAAAGTTTCTCGAAATCATTAAGTCACAACCGCACTGTTTATTGGTACACCTAATCATCGCTCCATTTGTCTATATATTGCTCTGCCTCGTCATTTTCTACAAGTCTGTATTTGACTATGAACTTCTACTTTCAGTTAAATCAAGTATTTCTCATTGGTGCACAGTATAAAGTAGAATAAAGCAAAATAGTTAACATAATAGGTGAGAGTTTGAAGAGTTAGTTTAAAAGTTAGGTCCATNATAAAGTAGAATAAAGCAAAATAGTTAACATAATAGGTGAGAGTTTGAAGAGTTAGTTTAAAAGTTAGGTCCATGGTTACTCTATGGCGAAAACTATAACTACAAATACAATAGAAATAAACTGAAAAAAAAAACAGAAAGAGAGGTAGGTTTGTAGACCCAATTAGAGACACCTATACACTGGAGGTCAGAATTTAGTACACATAAAGAAAGTCTTAACTGCAAAAAACCTTGCAGAGAAATTGAGAGGGAATTGAACAACCTAGAGTATAAATAACATTGGCAAAGTTATGTTCTACTCTATTAATAATCATTATGATGAACTTTATGATGAGCATGATGATGAGCATGATGATGAGTTTTATCATGAGCATTATGATGAGTTTTATCATGAGCATTATGATGAATACTAACTAAAAATACTTGATTTAATAGGAAGAATGTGAAAAAGGGAAAAGATACGTAATTAATGTAGAGCAACATAGAGACACATATAAATAGGATTATTCGGAAAATTATCAAAATGTTAAACCTATCAATGTATTCCTTTTGTGTTGCCACGGGATGCTACTCATTTTTATATTACTTTATTTCAACATTATTACTTATCATAAAATTGATGAGAGCGCGTAAGGATCGGAAACTATTAAATATAAAATTATCTTCACAAATTATGATTTTCTATTTACTCTTTTAAGAAAACTTATGAATTCCAACCTATACCTTACAAATTTTTATAATTCACGCTGTATTTAAAAAAAATTTGTGTTTGCATTAGTTAAAGTGTCATCTACTTATAAGACATTGTCATTAGAATATACTTTTTGGGAAATTCATCTAAATAATATAAAAATCTTTAGAAAAAAAAGTAGAAGAGAATAGCTCATTTTCCTGAAAGTAGCAATAAATCATACGACTATGGCTCATTATTATTCCATACTCAATGGTTATCGTTATATAAAACTAATGTACCTATATTTACTTGTTTCTGGAGGTGTTTGCGGTGTGACCGTGTGAAGGTTCATGTCCATTTGATGCTCTCCCTCGCTATTCGTTTTGTCCTACTGGTTTTTGTCACCGAACCATTCATCTTTCATAGATCAGACAACTACCGAAAAATTGTAAGACAACATAACAACTATCGATGTTTTTCTTTAACGCTTATTGATTGTTTACAGGACTGGGTTTGCAAAGTAGTTTTATCTCTGCTGATGTATGCAACCGTGGCATCTATCCAATGGATGTTTGTACAAGGCCACTACCTCCATGGCAGGCTCACCACGAACGTTTTTGACAAGGGTACACCCTTCAAGATTTATTATTCCATTGGATGGGGTAAGCCATTTTGACTGTATAGTTTTGACTGAGGTAACTGTATAGGAGTTTGCGTTTGCGGCAAGGAGATAAAATTTTATTTAAAAACTAGACTTCGGTTCTAAGTGAAGAAACAATGTATGCATGGTATTCACTCCTGGGAATATAAATGTACTTAATTTAGGTATACTAAATTGATTCGTTACGTTAGCGGTGATCGATGCTAAAGTTAACTGTCAGTGGTCGTAAAGTTGGCGATTTGTGGTCGTGAAGTTAGCAGGCAGGGCTGAGAATTTTTTTTGTTACCAAATTTTAATACAACAAGCTGAAATGAGATATTCCATACTGGCAATCAGACATATTGTGAACAATTAAATAAGGAGTTTATAACTGTCAAAACATGCCCATGCGGTCGTGAAGTTAGATGTCAGAAGTAAAAAATTATTTTTTTGCCAAATTGCATTCATGATCACCGTCGTAACGTATGAAACCAATTTTTTAATTTTAGGTCTTCCTCTCGTATTGATTTGTTCCTGGGCTATAGTAATGGAGACTTACCACCCTGTGCACTGTTGGAAAAAATTTTCAGGACAACACTACATATGGATTCTAGTAGGACCTATGATGCTCGCCCTATTCGTAAGGCTTTATATAATGTTTAAAACCTACCTATGATAACATCGTAAATATATTATATCGACATTACGAACCCAATTTGAAATACATTTGTATTAACTGTGTGCCTATACAAAATGTTCATTAGAATTGACACCTACTTTAAAAAAACCCTCACCATGAGTTTTTGACAACAATTCGCAAATCAACATTTTTACTTTGCATTTATTATTGAGAAATTTAACAAGCCAAACGCGAAGAGAATATAACTTCAAATTGGTTTGGAATCCGGGATAAAGATAAACTAATTGGTTTTTGTTTTGCGAAATCATGATTTTTCAGTTTCATTTATTGTTTTATTTTTTACATCCTATTAATGTGAACTATAAGTCTTGCGTCAAATCTTCGAAAAATAAATATCAAATACTACTATCCCAATCCACACGAGTTATTTCAGCAAATAATGGACCACTACAACTCTCACACATTAACCGTCAATCATCAAATTAAGAGCAAGATGAGTGTTAAATTAATTATTGAAAAATTTCAAACAACTTTCATTCTTTTGCACAAAAAAAAACGAAAAAATAGAGATATTTGCTACTTTAGAGAAAACTTTAGCAGCTGTTCGTGTAGTAGAAAAATTATAACCTCAGACTTCAACCAGAAAACTTGCTATTGATTCCAAAGTCAGTAACGATAATATGTTACCCTTAACTGACGATGAGACTAAATAAGTGAGGGTTGGTTAGAGTTTGTATAGTAATATACTCTTTACAATGGGTATGACTGCGCAGATGCACCAATACAACGAATGATGTATACTTAGATCTTAGATGTCTACAAACTTAGAGACAATGCCAATTTTGTATCTACCCATTGATCCAAAAGTATGTGAAAGAAAATTTTTTAACAATTTTTTATTAAGATTGAAAGGATAAAGTGAGAAAAATTTCTTTCAACTACTTTTGGGTCATTGGATACACTGTATGTAATGTCAACTATTGTATTACATATGTGATTGGATGAAGAACTTCGCTCAACTTTATCGTCAAACCACGCATTAAATTCACTACCATTAATAATTCCACACTCATCTTGTAATTTAATTAGTAGCACCCGAGAATACTCTCGGGTGCGATTTTAAGCTATATATATTTCCATTAGCTTTGTTTGGCTTAATTGTGAATTCCGTGATTCATGTAGATTGATATGGTCGTTTTCAGTAATAAAATGAAGCTTCTGTTGCTTTTTTCATTTCATTCTAATATTAATGGCATACTATATAATCATTATTGACGTATGTTTGAAACTGAAAAATTTTAAATTTCGTATTACTTTTCTCTACGTTTCGTTGTAAAAGACCGAGGTATTAGAAAAGTGAATTTGATTCAATGTGACTAGTCAAATTTCAATTTCAAGCACTTTTGAACAAATGATCAAAGGAGAGATCTACTTACTCTCCTGTGAGGTTCATACATAAAATGTTACTATAAGTCATTTTTACATTTTTAATACAGTGAAACTCGTTTAATGTCACATCTTCTTCTGTCACAAGTCGCTTTGTATCACCAATTTTAAAATTCCCGGGGAATGTCCATGTATTTAAGTGTAAGAATAGGTCGCCTTATGTCACTTCGCCTAATTTCATATTTTATCTTGAGTCATACATTTAAATCCCACACTTGGAAGTTTACTTCTTTTAATGGCAACATTGCTGACATTGTTTGAATTTCACATCTATACTTTTTTTTAATTTCTCGAAATTGTATATCATTCACTTCACATTTTAAGACAATTTAGAAAAAATAACAGAAATAACAATTAAACAAAAGTTGCAGATTCTAGCAAACTTAGACAACAAAGTGAGTAGGAAAGTTATCTCTGACAACTATCACATTGACAAAAGTACAGTAAAATTCTGAAAAAGAGGAGGCATATTGAACATGCTGCAAGTAAAAACACAGTTTAGTTGAACATGAACATATTCCTAGTATGGGAAAAGTTCAGGAGAGTCTTCAGAAAATTAAGATGTGAATTCTTTGTAATGTTAATGTTACAATCGAACGAGCTTGGAAAGATGTTTGTGAGAAATTTGGACTAAATCATCATGGAAGAAACATTTTCATTTTGTGTGCAGACAAAATTATTGAGTATTTTCGTTAGGTTAGACGTATGTAATTTTGAACACTCACTCTGTTATACTAGTAAAATTAACAGGTAAGCCATGATTCAGAAATTCGTTTTTTGTCAACAAAGAACGTGTTAAACACAAAATTAAAAAAGTTGCCTATATCGCTTTATATCACCTTCGCATTATATCACCAAAAATTTGGGCTTCTTTGGGAGTGACATTAATTCCACTGTATTTCAACTTAAATTTGAATGGCACTTTTACTTTTTCCTTCAGATAATTCTCTCAAGTGTCAAATTGTAAAATCCATTTCACTTTGCCCTAGTTTCCGTACACACAGATTTTCTAAGTGTTTATTCTTTGAAGATCAAACGTCCAAAAACCAAGAGTACCTTTTAGAACTAAGGTGTAACAGGCGTGAAACCACAAACCGAAGCTAGTAAACAGAGAACAAAAAATGAAAAAAGTAAACGTATAATGGATGAAAGTGTGTTATGAATTGCTTTGGTATAGTTATGAGTTGCGTTCGTAAAATAAATAAAATAAATGAAACAAACAAAATAAATTAAATAAATTAAATATGATACCATTAAACGAATAAATCTTGTGTACATATCCAATAGGGTGAAACGTATTCTTCCATAAAACTACTTCATCGCATAATACAGGGTGGGTTATCTTTAGGGTCCCTATAGCCGAGGAAGAGATAAGGGCTATACTCATACTTTCACTTTTATATGTTGTAGTCTTAGGGAAGTAAGCCTCTGAGATTTACCCTCTTCTCTATGAAATCCTACTTCCAAAAATATCGGTCTCATGGCGTGTCAGCTTATGACTATTGTTTCAACCATCCACTTCATATTTTATCCAAACTATAAGAGGTTACTTGAGATTCTATGCGAAGACTAACTTGAAGGGAAATCAATGGCGCGAAAATCATAATTCAAATTCAAATTATTCAAAATTTGAATTTGGGTTATGATTTTCACGCCACAGAATACTTTCCTCAAGATAGTCACCGAATAGAATCTCATGTAACCTCATTGAGTTTGAATAGCACGTGAAGTGTATGGCTAAAACCATAGTCATAAGCGGACCGATGCCATACGACCGTTTTTTTCTACGAATGAGATTGGAAAGAGAAGAGAGGGTCTGGTGTAGCCAAGTTGAAAAACTCCAAGACTTCACTCCATTCGACTACAACATATGAAAGTGTAAGAATGAGTATAGCCCTTATCTCTTCCTCGGCTATAGGGACACTAAAGATAACCCACCCTGTAGAATAAACATGTATGATACACCAGGCTGTTGACTTATGGTAATATTCTGTGCCATTTTATTTTCTTCAATTTCACTATGTGGAAAAATAATCTTTTTTATTACTTTTTCCCAGGTAAATCTTCTTTTCCTTTTCAACATCATGCGGATCCTCCTCACTAAAATTCAAAGAGCAAACACCTTCAGTGATGCCGCACAATTTCGGTGAGGAGAAAGTAAACCATATCTAATAAAATAGTATACATTTATAACAAGCAGTTAGATTTTAATTTCAAGATATATGAAATTTTAATGGTTATTTTGTTGTCAGGTAAACAACAGTTTAGTCAAATCAAAAAATTTAAATCTTAAGAAAAGAAAAAGGCCAAAAATATATAGAGTATTTCATGATGAACGTCAACCACAAAAGCATCAACATTTTTTGTTTAAAAAAATTGAGACTTTCAGCAAGAGAAAGTCATTCTGATTATTATTAGCAATTTCTAAATTTCAAAAATTTTCTAAATTAACATCACAAATAAATTTCAACGGTGAGGATTTCTTGGTAGAAAATTAACTTTACCATTATGGCATATGGGGAAATGATAAATTTAAGTGTCGATATTCAACATGTTGTCGCTGAACGCGAATCAAGTTGTTGGGACGTGGTGAAACTAGCGTTCATGTAGAATAAGCTAAGTTCAAGAAGCTGATTCGTATTCAGCGACACTATATACAAAAACGTAAATGAAAAAGCTAAAAACGATAAGAAAATCAGAACCTTGCTGTCAATTCTATATCAAATGTTTAACTTCAAATTGAGTTTACCAAAGGGAATTTCTGCGTTGTGTTTTTTTTTGTAAATCATCAAATAATACAATAACAACTAATTAAAATGTAGAATTGTCTTTTTAGCTTAGAATACCGCTACATCAATCTCATATTACAGGAGAGCTGCAAATCTTACTCCAAGATTCAAAATTTTGTAGTTTGGCTGAAACTAGAAAATTGAGATAATTAATAAGATAAATTAAGATAAAAAAAGCACTTAGGTAGAACAAATTTGAATGTTTTTCTTGAATTTGTTGCTCTACTTAAATATTAAAGTACACCGAGTAAATGATCAAATCTACAGAATTCACAAATCTCTAGACATGAAGGTTTGACACATTGGCGAACATTCTAAGCTTTGTAGAATTTGTTATCGCTACGTCAATATCGAACTACTAGAAGCAAACCCACAAAACCCCTAACAAAAAAATCCATTTTTTATTCAAATTTTATAGAGCTATACGAATGGCGCACCGTCATGATCTGGAATTAAAAATTCACTATTCTCCGATTTCAAAATTGCCAATAGCTTCGAATGTACATGTAAACAAAGTTTACATGCTTTCTTTTCAAGTGAATTACCTGTACTGCACCATTGTCAAATTGCCGTCAGCAAGTCTTGGCTTTAAAATATAAAAGTCGAATTTTCGGATTAAAAATATATTGGACAACTGAACGTAGCAAATTTTCCAATTTGATCATACCAACTCCCCGTATAAGAACTTCAATTTTAATTTTGTCCACAACCTTTACATCTAGCTACCATCTAATAAATTTGAGTTAAATTAGAATTCCATACTTTAAAATGTGTACCATCAATTCCTGGTAATCAAAAACCAATAGTTTATATTCCCAGTTATCAAAATTATTACCAATAAATCTCAAATGAATTACTACGTATAAATTCCAGTGTAAACAACTTCAGCATTTCAATTGTGATATTTTGAATTTGTTTGTAGTTGTTTGGCAGCAGCTATTCTTTCAAAAGTTACAAACTTCAAATCAGCGGAAAAGATATGCAACGCTAACCAGGATAACCTAGACGAAAACATTATACCTAGTCAACATTATCAGTAAATCTAAGCAAAAGTTAGGAAATAATCTTAAAGAAATAATCTAGGCTGATCCTATGGTATAAACCATAATAAAAAAGGAAATCACTCATCCATCAGCAAAAGATACGTCTGAACGAAAACCTAATGAATAAACCCAAATAAAACTTAATAAATGAACAAGGACAATAACCAAATCAAATAATACGTTTGCAGAATCATAAAAATTACTTTAGACATTGCAACGCAATAATGAGCGATTTAAATGTGAAATAGTGATGTGTGGAGTTGACTGATTACCAACATGAAAAGTTAGGGGACTTTTGATATTTCAAATTGATTAATAAANAAATTACTTTAGACATTGCAACGCAATAATGAGCGATTTAAATGTGAAATAGTGATGTGTGGAGTTGACTGATTAGCAACATGAAAAGTTAGGGGACTTTTGATATTTCAAATTGATTAAAAAAAATTTGGAAAAGCCTTTTATAGTCATTACTTTTTTTGCGCCAAATGTTGTGTTATCTTAGAATACCGTTAGAAGTAACATACACAGATTTTCAATCAAGTGTAATATATTAATAGTATTTGTTGATACACAAACAACATTTTTGACAAAAATTTACTTACGTCGTTTTGACAACTTAAACACACGAGTTAACCACTTTCCATGTTTCACCGACGAACTGGTAAATTATTTTAATTTCTCGATTAAGTTTCTGCTCTTTAGAATTCTCCAATCAACTCTATATTTCTTGTGAATACCATGTTGAAGAAAGGTATTTTCAATATTTTGAATCTAAAACTAAAAACTAGAAATTCTGTAAGCAAAAACAACTGATTGTGTAACCTGCAATCTGAAAATGTAAGCTCCAGGGAGATTATACGTTCCACTTGGAGATGTGAGGTCTATAGAAGATTAAATCGGCAGATTTATCAGCTAAAAAGTTTATTCTTCATAAAAACTTAAAATCAACTTTTATAAACTAATTTTCTCAGTTTCATTATCAACTAAGTTTGTTTGAATAGAAATTACATCAGTTATTCCAGAGTTAAAACGAACTACGAAGTTCAGAATGAACTAGGNATACGTTCCACTTGGAGATGTGAGGTCTATAGAAGATTAAATCGGCAGATTTATCAGCTAAAAAGTTTATTCTTTATAAAAACTTAAAATCAACTTTTATAAACTAATTTTCTCAGTTTCATTATCAACCAAGTTTGTTTGAATAGAAATTACATCAGTTATTCCAGAGTTAAAACGAACTACGAAGTTCAGAATGAACTAGGNAATCAACTTTTATAAACTAATTTTCTCAGTTTCATTATCAACCAAGTTTGTTTGAATAGAAATTACATCAGTTATTCCAGAGTTAAAACGAACTACGAAGTTCAGAATGAACTAGGGCAAAGAACATAGAAAACAGTTTTCGAAATAACTTCTGATAATTTTATTTTAAACATATTACAAGGTTTCATAAAATCCTTTCGAAATTACGAACATGACTGTTCACATTATTCGGAAAGAGATGAAAAGGGGTTCCAACTAGAATTTCTTTAACTCCGTTGCACTTTACATTGCTTTCTTACACAGTTGCAGAAGTGCGGTTGCGGGCTGCAAGGCGTTGAAGCTCATGTTATAAAGCTCGGCGTTGAGGCGTGCCGCAACTTTTGAGCTTTGATGCCCGCAACTCAGCAACCCGCACTCTTGTATTTTAATACTTCCACTAGAACGCCGCAACCGCAACTTTAAATTTTAAAATTTTTGCCGCAACGCCGCATTCGCAATTTTGGATTCAAAATTTCCCGCAACCGCAACCAACACGTAACCAGAATTCCCGCAACTTTTCCGCAACTTTTTCGCAACTTTCGACAAAATTATAAAAGAAATGTTCCTATAACATTTAAAGCGAATTTAGAGCATAAAAATAGCCTTTCAATTTTATTTATTCAATTTCAATATGCAAGAGTTAAATACAACAATCCATTAATTCAAATTTTGGTTTGCTTAGTTAAAGCAATTAATTGTAAGTGAGCGTTACACAAACTTAATTTCAGATTTGAAATTGATGTGTCAAGTTTTAACAAAATTTAAATTGAGAACGAAAAGGATTGTTTACATATTAAATAAAGCCAATTTTGAAGTTGTGCCTTACGCCAAAATAAGGAATCCTTATCTTGTCATTGCGGATTTACAGGTCATACTCAACAGGAGCGTTTGAGATTGCAAAGACAGACTCAACGCCACACCGCACATGGGACTTTTCCCCTTGATAAATAATTTGAATTTGAATGGCGCGACGCTCTTTTACTGGGTCCTCTGTAACACAGGTGTTCAAGAACTAAATTTTGGTTTCAGTTTCGAGTTTACTGAAGGTAGATCTGTGGTTATACAAAGCCGCTTTACAACTTCACATATTTGACCAACACAACCGAGCCCATCCCAAGTCAGGGCATAATAGTTGCGCACAATATCAAACTATTTCCCGCAACTACTTCACAGAGATCGCAACTCCGCATTTTCAGCTGTTATTTCTGACACCCGCAACTCCGCAACCGCAACTTTTGCATTTTACGTCCCGCAACGCCGCAACCGCAACTTTTGCATTTTACGTCCCGCAACGCCGCAACCGCAACTTTTGCAAGTTCCATAATTGGCCGCAACGCCGCAACCGCAACTTTTATAATTCTCAATTTGGCCGCAACTCCGCATTCGCAATTTTCGTTATTCTGCTCCGCAACTCCGCAACCGCAACTCGCAACCTGCCGCAACCTAGTTGCGAAATGGTTGCGATTCTGCAACTGTGCTTTCTTATCATATTTCATAGAATTTATTGTCTAAAAACAAGGCACGGTGGTGCGGTTCCGGTTTTTGATTAATGAGTATGAGAGAAGAACCCATTGTGTCACCCGAAATATACCATGGGGGATAACTTCCTAAATCCTAGCCAAAATTGCACAAAACTCAGACAGGAACTGCTTGTTCAGAATCTATTTCAACATTTGCAAATACAAGAGACACAAAATACGTGTTGTACAAACTAACCATAATCTGTTAGTAAATTATTATTAGGAAATGGTTCTTATATCCCACCATTGGTGTCTAACTAAAAGAAATATTGTCCAAATTATATGACAACATAAGCAGAGTTATACCGATCCCTGCAGAAGTAGTTAGAGCTTTTTGAATTTTTTTCCCAGTCCCTGGTTCGCAAACCTCACATATAAATATAATCAACCTAAATACTAAAACTTTCTCATAGTGTAAGCCTACCACTATGCAGAGTCGGGCACTGTAAAAATTGGATAAGTTTCCCATGGTATGCGAAAAGTTATTTATTTTGAGAAGCAGACCAATAGAATAAAATTGAAAATTTGGAATAAAATTCTGGTTGGGGATGCAGTTGGAATCGGCCGTAACCATTTTATTTTTTACATAGCCTTATGGAAAAATACTTTTAGAATAATTTTCAGATAGAAAATTCAGCAATTTTTCAATATTAATAAATAACAATTCAATATCAATATTTTTGGTTGCGGTATAGATTTTAGAGGGTGTTTTCTTTCAATTTAAAGAGAGTATTTGAAAAAAAATCAAATTTTTTTTGAAAATTTTTTTTTCGGATGTTTGCATTTCTATACAAGAATCGTGACATTTGAGGACGTTTGTTAGGTTGTTAAGTTGTGTTCAAACTAACAAAATAGCATAAATAATGATACTTTTGGGCATTTTGCAAAAATTATTTCGAGAAATATAACTTTTTTGTTTTAAAAACTCTCCAAAAATCTTCAAATGTTATGATTGTGGAGAATGCAAAAATCCAGAAAAGAAAATTTTTTCTGAAAAAAAATTAAATAATTAGTTCGATACTCCCCAAGTGTATACCCAAACCATATTTTTAACTTCACTTTCTTTGGATTAAACTTCGACAGGTTAATTATATTTAAAATAAATTCAAAAACTTTTAAAATCATCAAAATCAAAACAAACCAAAATTATTCACCTCACCTCTTCAGAAATTGAAGTTAAACTGAGGCTTCCGTAGCTTTCCGTTAGAGACGGAAAAAGATTTAGGCGGGAGACCATATGTGCATCTGGGTTGGGAAGCGGTTAGGGAGAAATGAGTCTCACTCAATAACAATTCAAAATCAATAATTAAAATATGCGAGGCAACTGCAGGTGCGAGTGCAAAAAAAAATCAAAAAGCTCTAACTACTTCTGAAGGGATCGGTAGCTAATTATGAATCATAATGTCGTAGGTTTATATAAATCAAAAATTTGACGATGTGTAGAATTTTTTCGCAAAATATATTTTTATGTATATTTTTACTAAATTCGTTAAAAAAGAATAACTACCTTTGTCATCATGGCAAACTTCTATGGAATCAATTTTTCAAATAATTCCCAAATAATTTTTGAAAATCCTGTTACGACGACATAATTAACCCTATATTCTCCAAATAATTTTAGAGCCATATTCCCGAATTTGTGCTAAACCAATTTATGAAAATGTTGTAAAATGTGGCTAAACTTATAAATTGAAATTTAAGTTGATTGTGATGTTAACTTGAAACAATTTCTAAAGAAGTTTTATATAGATTTTTAATAGATTGCATCCTGAGTCGATTCATGTCAAAAATCTAATACCACTCAGCGTATCTCAAACTACAAATTTTTATCTCATCTATTCTAAATACATTTAGTAGTAAATTATGTTACTTAAGCATTAGTTTTGCAATTAAATCCTATTTCCTATTTCCCTAAGTGGATATTGATAGAGCGAGCCAAATCAATTAAATAAATACATTCTCAATGTAAATAAATAAATATTTCCATTGAATTTTAACACGACATTCTGTCCCAGTTTTCCTTTTTCTTATTTATTATGTGTTGCAAATATATTATAGATCTGTCTTGTCCGTCCGTCCATCTGTCTGTCCATTCGTCCGCCGGTGCTGTAACTCAAAAACTAATTGACGGATCAGGATGCGGTTTTCACTAATCGATAGCCCATGCACTTGGAACGGAGAAGTTTGAAGATGAGCCATATCCGTCAATGACCTAGTTCTTTTATTTTTCTCCCGAAATTCAATTTTTGTCTTATGAGAATTTATACGTTAAATAATAACTCGAATATTTCGATAACCAATCGATGGATCGATATGGGGTTTTCACTACAAGATAGCCCATGCCTCAAACCCCACTCCGCGCATCCTAACAACCTAACAACTTAGCATCACACTACCCCGGGTATTACCCGACATCGGGAATCATCCAATCCTTGACATTACCCGAGCCCGGGCATTACTCCACCATGGGCATTACCCAACCCCGGGCATTACCCGACCCCAGGCATTGCCCGAACCCGGGCATTGCCCGAACCCGGGCATTGCCCGAACCCGGGCATGCCCGTAACCGGGCATTGTCCAATCCCGGGCATTACCCTACCTCAGGCATTACCCCACCCCGAGCATAACCCGACCCGAACATTACGCAACCCTAAACAATCCCCGACTCCTGGAACGACCCAACCCCTACATTACCCAGCCCTTAGCATTACTCGATAACGGGCATTACCCGACCGCGGGCATCAGCCGACCCCGACCTTACAATATGTCAGGCATTACCCTACCCCGGTACACGACCCTACTCCGACATTAACCTATCCCAAGTATTACCCCGTTCTTCCTACCGTAAAATTTCCCGCGCTACCTCCCAACATGCCTCCATATCGATCAACCATTGACATTCCTTCCAGCGGTTTAGCACTGCAACACATGTTTACTCCGTTTACAACGGTTTATTTTGTATTTGTCTATTTTTATGTAATTTGCTGAGTATGATTATTATATTAATGTATTTAATATAACCACTTTAGTATTAAATATGCTAAATTTGGATTTCTGATTTTGCATTAAAATTTTACCAACTTTATGGTTTTCTTTCAGACTAGCTGCTTGTATACTTTCATACTCTTGTCTAAGTTTTTTTGAAGTTTGACATTCCGTGGTCATCAAATGAAACTTTGATTTCTGTGGTTATCTTATTGGACTGAAAGCTTTACAGACCACCATATTTTGACGAACTGAGTAATGTTAAAATGGGTCTGAACAAATTCCACAGAGACGTTTGATTATAAAAAATTATCAAATTTTTATGAATTACGTTAGATGACCTCTGTGAGTCAAACGTTTCGTCGATTTTGTTCACATCCATATGATTATTGCTCGACCAGTAAATATCTAATATTATGCAAAGTTTCAGTCTAGTTGAAACAGATTCGTACGAACATCATGTTAACTTTTGATNGTAAATATCTAATATTATGCAAAGTTTCAGTCTAGTTGAAACAGATTCGTACGAACATCATGTTAACTTTTGATGGCTTAGAGATCAAGCGTTTCGGACTATCTTTTTTACAAAAAAAAACAGTTACTAAAGAGTTAAAAGTGTACTTATGTGCCAAGTATAAGATGAATCTAATATGCCTGTTGTACCTACTCCTTTTCAAATTAATTCTTATCATCATATGANGTAAATATCTAATATTATGCAAAGTTTCAGTCTAGTTGAAACAGATTCGTACGAACATCATGTTAACTTTTGATAGCTTAGAGATCAAGCGTTTCGGACTCTTTTTTACAAAAAAAAACAGTTACTAAAGAGTTAAAAGTGTACTTATATGCCAAGTATAAGATGAATCTAATATGCCTGTTGTACCTACTCCTTTTCAAATTAATTCTTATCATCATATGATGTAACGTCGAATACAAATACGAATATTTCTGGTAATTATTTTAGAACAGTCTAAAATAAAGTTTCTATAATAGAGGCTACAATGCCAAACCTATATTTTAGAGCCACTACACAATTACAGAGCATACAGAGTGGTCCTTAAGTGCTACCTAGAGTTTCCTCACACTTTTACCTGTAGACATGAGCACTAAATTTGTTTCAGTTGATAAATGAATAACTTAGTAATTTTCCTTTTCACATTATAATCGTCATGCATAAATAGAATTGAAGATTTATCTAATTTAAAAACAACAAATGCTCATTTACCTATATTTTGAAAGTTTGAAATTGTGGCAAAGTGAAAAAAATTTGAAAAGTGGCAACTGAAACATTGAAATTGGTTTTGTAGAAAATTTCGCATACGTTGGAATAATTATCAGTTGTAATAATGTTGTGAAATTTCGCCGAAAACAAATTTCCGAATTGTTTTAAATCTTGTATTAATAACTCANTTAAATTGTGGCAAAGTGAAAAAAATTTGAAAAGTGGCAACTGAAACATTGAAATTGGTTTTGTAGAAAATTTCACATACGTTGTAATAATTATAAGTTGTAATAATGTTGTGAAATTTCGCCGAAAACAAATTTCCGAATTGTTTTAAATCTTGTATTAATAACTCAANAGTTGTAATAATGTTGTGAAATTTCGCCGAAAACAAATTTCCGAATTGTTTTAAATCTTGTATTAATAACTCAAGTTTTTGGTGTTTCAAACTTGTTTTATTTTGTACTTTGCACTACTTGCCCGACAAATTAAATGCCTTGGTAATTCCACGATACCTTACCTTAATTTTGATGAAATATCACCTTCAGTATAATAATGAGCCTTTTCAGCAAATTATGGGCCGTTATATCTCCCGTACATTTGTTATAAATTTCAAACATAATATGTTAATATTTTATTAGGTATTATATTCGAACATAATACCTAATAAACAATATTAGGAATTATGGTCGAATTACTCCAATATTTTCATTAAATTATAACATGTCGTTGATGACGACAGAGAGACAGAACCTATGGGTGGTAAACCACATTAACGCCAAGATGTGATTCATCGATTACTCATTATCAGAGGGCGGATACGTACTTATCTACTTCTTTTTANACATTAACGCCAAGATGTGATTCATCGATTACTCATTATCAGAGGGCGGATACGTACTTATCTACTTCTTTTTAGCTCTTGCACCTACAAATCTCAAACTTAAGTATCTTTTCAATTCATGTAATTTGCGGAAGAATGGAATGCTCTTATAAACAAGTAATTTAAGCATTTTTGGTGGTTACTCATTACAAATTACTTTCGAAAGTATTTTCGAATTTTGAGTAATTGAAAGGTGCTTTGGGAAAATTTTTAGGTACATTAATACATATCAATTCAATTTGCACGATATACGCTCTAAATTTATTGGGCTTATAAAGATTATCATTTAGCGCTTTATATATAGTCATTTAATTCTTTAATGAAAATATCAATTAAAAAAAGTATGTTTAACTTCTGGTACGCTCAGACTTCCTTGTGATATTTTATAGAAACGATTATAACAGAAATGCTAAACGTCTGTGTTGGATAACTTTAATAAATAATCAACTACTAACTTTTATGCTACCATTATAAATTTTATTTTAATTATTAATATTAGAATTTGAATTGATAAAGCGAATAGACGACAGAAATTTGTAACTTGCCATTGTTAACCGACGAAAAAATATTTGTATTTATTTTTAATACGAGTGTGCATTTATTATTTTATTTTTTCAAACAATTAATTAATTTCTCGCAGCAAGAATTTTAGAAATTGAAGAAATTCATAAATGATACTTTCTGCTGACAACCAAAAAAGCAATCGTAATCTTAGACTGAGTACCATTTTATAAAAATGTACTGAGAAATCATTTTCAGCGATTCCACGGCTAGAAAAAATTCTTCAAAAATACAAACAAAATCTGCAAATATTATGGTACAAAGTTTCTGATACACTTCTATATCCTGTTTATCAATTTATAAGTNCAAAAATACAAACAAAATCTGCAAATATTATGGTACAAAGTTTCTGATACACTTCTATATCCTGTTTATCAATTTATAAGTTCCAAATTTTCACACAATTCGCTTCGGTTTCAGTTATTTAATTAAAATTTTGAGACTCTTATCGAAAATAAAAACGAATTGGTATTTTTTATACTTTCTTAAAGTATTTCATCAAATTTTGACAAGTTTTTAAGTAAGTAAAACGCTGTTTTTCTTAGAAAGTATATATCCGCCCTCTGCTGATACCAATATCTCAAAAGCAATCTTGTACCAGAGCTTTGCTTCTGTCCGACATTCCAGCGTTATCTGGTCAACTACATTGCGCAAATGAGCATAAACATAATTACGATGTTTAACCAAATAGAGTGGATCAATGTAGGGTTCCATTTCATAATGTGTGGTGTAACATACCTTATACTTTTTCGACTGTAAGGCATTCCATACACTTAAAACAAAGTATCATCCAAATTTTAATCTAAGTAATTTGAACTTTAATTTTAACATCACCGACTTCATCTTATGGAACAACATATCTTTTCCTAATAACTGTATTAAAATTGCCAAATAAGAAACATAAATCCACTACCAAACACAAAAATTAAATAAAGTACACGAGCTGTTTTATAGCAAGTAATTTTGATTTTACGATCGCCAGTGCCAAACTAGAGAACCACATTTAATATTACCTACAGCTATTATATACCAGTATTATACAAATATTTTCCTAACGCAATTCAAAATGTCAAATAAGTAGCATATTATCGGATTAAATAGCTATGAATACTGACCGCGCAAAAAAATTCAAATTTTAACTAAATTCTAGACATTTGCATGAAAGATTTTATCTAGGATAGCAGCATATTTTTTCATAATCCTTAATCATTAATATTATATGTTACTACTGCCTATTAATGAGGNATCTAGGATAGCAGCATATTTTTTCATAATCCTTAATCATTAATATTATATGTTACTACTGCCTATTAATGAGGTAAATAATGGATTTTTTTTTCTTTTTGGTAATAATAATGATTCTAGGGGTAGAGAATGTGATTTTTTGAAGGAAAATGGTGTATAATGTAATTTCACTGCCCAAACTTAAAAAAAAAATTAAACCATTCAGATTTGCATTTTCATAATCTAAATTACCAAATAAGCAGAGTTCTATTTTCNGCTAGGTTTGGTAAATAATGAATTTTTTTTTCTTTTTGGTAATAATAATGATTCTAGGGGTAGAGAATGTGATTTTTTGAAGGAAAATGGTGTATAATGTAATTTCACTGCCCAAAATTAAAAAAAAAATTAAACCATTCAGATTTGCATTTTCATAATCTAAATTACCAAATAAGCAGAGTTCTATTTTCATTAGCACTTTTTTTTGAAAAAATCTTGTTAGTGACAAATTGTAAGAAACGTAAAGAAATCAAGGCGTCACTCTGTACTAAAAAATTACTAAAGAACAAAGAAATCAAAATGGGACTATCAAAGAAAGCAAATTTCACGAGGGGGAAAATCGTCCAAGTGGTATGCTACAACTGCGAAAATGGTACCAGCCCAAAGCCGTCCAACTAGAAAAAAAAATTTGAATTATTTAAAATTAGCGCCATTCACTTTCTCATCTCATTCTCAAACTACCCCAAAATGACCATATTATCTACTTATTGCGCCCCATTTCGACCCAAAAGTGGCTGAAATTGCTTTTATTCTGCCCGGCCGCAATGGGGCGCGCCCACTTGCGCCAACGGCTGCCATCACTGCTAATAGTCCTAATTTTTTAACCAATTTTACCAATAAAACTAATTTTTTAGCCAAATAACCTTTCAAATCATGACCGGACCTAACAACCTAACACTTAACTCCACTATATACTGCCGTACAGATATCACAATATCACGTGATGAAATGTTGGACACTAAACTTGACGAAGTAAAATGTATAATGTGTTCAATGAATTAGTGCGCCACAAAGACTCCACTAGTGTGCAGAAGTCTAAAATTTTAGTAAAATTTGAATTTTTTTGCCCGGTCAGTATTCATAGCTATTTAATCCGAGAATACGTGTACCCACTAAAGAAAATAAAATATAAAATTAACAAGGTGAATAAGGCTATGGCTAAATGTTCAACAAAGCTATACATACAATAAATCAACGTTTGACCAGAATGTTTGTTATATTATTATCCAATGTTCTTTCATAAAAGTATACAACCTGAATTAAAAAAAATTGGCTGGACGAAGAAAAGTTGTACAAAATTTTATCTGAGGTAGCAAAGAGCAAGCACTAAAAAAATCTTCTCATTTGTACAATAATTTTCCAGTAATGTATATAGCCGATAGTTGTCCATATTTATCGATTGACTCACATTTTCAATGTTTAACTCAATGATAATGAAAAGGGAAACTGTCTCATTTGGCACAAGTCACACAGGGTAATTGGAACACCTGAATTCGTGGAAACGAAACTAGAGTGCCATTTATCCAAGTGTTTTTGACAGACTGAAAACTAACATCTTAACTGTTAGTTTACTTATTTATTCATTTTTCATAAAATAAGAAAAATTTTTAACANGAAAACTAACATCTTAACTGTTAGTTTACTTATTTATTCATTTTTCATAAAATAAGAAAAATTTTTAACATAGTATCATTATATTAACCTAGTTAATTTAGTCGCCAAGTTGGAAGTTGTCATCAAAATTTGAGTGATTGAGTTAGATCTTTCAATATTTTTATACATTATTATTTTTCGCAAATTAAGAAAACAAATTAGTGATTTCGCTTTAGTGATTGATAAATTTACCAAGTTTCAAGTAAAATCTATCACAGTTTATCGATTTTAGGTTTGTTAGCAATTTTTTAATTTCATCAAATGTTGGTATGCTACCATTCTTCTGTTCTTTCCAATAGGTTGTTGATTTTGAATTCAGTTACTTTATACCACCTTTAAGATAAGTAGGTCAAAAGCTTAAAATTTATTTTAATTTTAAAGCTTTTCTATTCAACTGAATGTATGTCGTAGGGTTCGTGTGATGTGAATCATATTTACCCAAATTTGATGAAATTTCTAAAGTTAGAAGTAATGTAAGTTTCAAAAATCTGTCATTCAAATTTTCTTGTTAAGAAAAGGAAATCTCTGTCATTAAACAGTCGAATCTTGTAATTAAAACGATGAGATTGTCAGATTTGGTTGCTTTGATTGGCTATTGTTATATTGCATACAACAACATTATAATGTTATAAGAATTGTATGAAAAAAATATGTAAGATATATAAAAAAATATTTGTCCCATTATATATTATTAGCCATTTGTCAAGAAATTTAATCTCAAAAAGTTGATGATTAATGACGTGTCATCTAGAGCATTACTTGTACGTCCATCTTTAAAAAGATTTAGGCAAATGAATTTGCATAGATATTTTAAAAATCAAGGACTAAATTCTGTCAAATAGTGGGATTGTTATGTATTACAGAAATTTAGAATTTTTTGTGAAATAATGTTGATAAAGCGGGATTGTTGTTCCACTTGATGATATAACCAGGAAGTTTCACAATGTATGCTCATTACGAGCAAAGAAATTCTAATTTTCTTGTTGCTATAAATAGGTGTTGTTATATAAGCCCAGCTTGTTAGGACAAAATTTTGTGTCTGAAGCGTATTCCTAAACTTTGTTTTAGGAGTAAGATGATAATGGATTTATTGACTGGTTGTCTGTCCGTATCCATGAAATCTTGTCCTTTTTTATGTTTCAGTAATTTGGTTTTTAACATACAAAGCAGTTCATGGTTGTATTCTACATTTGTTTAGCTAGAACATTCATTGCTATTGAGAGATACAGCTTATTTTTCAACGTTTGGCATCAGTGTTCTACACTGATGCTGCTACATTTCCGGTTACCTTAGTTTATAACTTAACTACTTACTGTAACCTAAATTACCTACAATTAATACCACAACTACTTACAGTTGATTCTTCATCTACTAACAGTTGACGCCTCCCAATTCAGTATCTTGGATATCCCAGATACATACGATTGGAATATGATATAAAATATGAAAAATTGTATGTTTAACAATATGTTTAACTAGACCTTGCGGTGAAACATAAGCAAAAGAATTAAGACTAAACTGCTTCTAAGTCTACCTTTAATAACTTTTTAATAACTTTGCTTAGTCGAGCTGTGAAAGCGACAGCAGTCCTATTCCCATTGCTGGGGATCAACAACTTGTTGTTTGTATACAACCCTGGCGGAGGATATGAGAACGTCTACATGATTTCAAACACACTTCTTCAATCTACACAGGTAATAGACACAAAATTATTTGCTATGGGTGAATAAATTAAACAAACTGTTATTAGATATTTAATGCCAACAAAATCATTCAAAATATTAAATAGACAATTAAGAACAAAAGAGGCTAAGTTTCCTAAGGTGTACTATCCTAATCATACTAATAATTGAAATACTTTACTTGTTCCATTTAGTTAGACAAATACTTGTTTACAATGATGTAATACATCCGAAATTTTCATAGACAGTGTATAAAGACTATTCTTCAAAATAAATATATCTTATACACTTATTTTGACATAAGATGTTATGGAACAATGAAGAACAGGTAAGTAATATTTAGAAGTTACTTTGGATCTTATTCAAGGCTGGTGAAAGGTCTCTTCTATAATTTTTACCATTATGTTTATTACCATCTTTGCAAATGAACATTTGCAAAAAAACAATAACATATTCAAGTTGAAGGTACATCGACAAGATAATTACCGTAAAATCAGTGAAACTTGTGGCGGGGCTNCCCGCCACTTTGAGTTTGATACAGGGATTGCCACAAAAATTTGGTCTCTGGTGGGGTATGATCCCACATCTTGGATATTCCGGACCCAACGCACTAACCATTTGTGCTACAGAGCCTAGTTGGGCAATCCTGTTCTCAAACTCAATACAACTCCGAACTCTCCTTCCTGGTCATTCATTGCCAGGTAAGAAGTCTACTGTCTCATTTATGAGTACAGTAGTGGAGATTGAGTCTTATGCTCAAATCCCCACAAACTGCATGGAATAAAAGTTTCTATTCACCAAATGAATGGAATTTTGACGGAAAGTAGAAATATGAAATAAAAAAAAAATATTAACAGAAATAATAATATTTATAATTTAATTTTTTTTTCAGGGTATATTCGTGAGCTTACTTTACTGTTTTATAAGTAACGACGTAAGAGATGCAATTCGTCGAGAGTATCGTCGCTTCTCTGTTCGAAGATCAGCGAATTCTATTCGGCGTGAGTCGAGAAAGAAATCATCCACTAAAACTTCTAAGATAATGATGACAAAGCGGTTTTCAATTGGAGAGCCAGATCAAAGTGGGAGGAGCCAATTTCAAAAAATATGGAAAGAGCCAAAAGTACCACGGGAAGATACGAGTCCTTCATTAGACACAGTGAATTATTTCCAACAGGAGACTTCCCCTCTTCGATCAACTGATCCCTCTCCTATTTACACATGTGCTGTAACTATTCATTTCCCCACAAGAACAGTTTCTGAGAATAACGATAAAAATCGGAACTTAAGAATACTCAAAACAAACTAATCCTAACAAACTAATGATACATTCACACCACAAGTAATGCAACCTCTTATCTTTAAATTTGACGTACCTGAGGAACACAAATAACCCGGCTTATGTGCAGAGCTGTTTATAATTAGATACATGTTGCATAAACAACATATGTAGCTCATAATAACAAATATAGCTTTGCAGTAGTAGCAAATAACAAATGCATAAATAACTTTCAAATATTTACATCCACATCAAGTGTAGAAAGTGAAAAATATTCATGAGAACTGATATATTTTTTATTTGTGCCTTTGACAAATGCACCCTATGCCATCGCTTTTTAATTCTTACTTTATCCGGAGTGACACATGCTTCCAGCATCAATTACCCGAACAACCTTTCCTGTAGGAGAAATGGAGATACTTAGATTTCAGTTGCTCTGAAAAAGCTATGAGATTAGGCATATAATGATGTACAACAACCTTTTGCACAACATCTTATTATAATAAGAATNCTGAAAAAGCTATGAGATTAGGCATATAATGATGTACAACAACCTTTTGCACAACATCTTATTATAATAAGAATCATTTATTGTTTCACAATTTAAATGACTTTCTATCAACTTATATCAAGATGAGTTTAACACATCACCTAATTTCGTNCTGAAAAAGCTATGAGATTAGGCATATAATGATGTACAACAACCTTTTGCACAACATCTTATTATAATAAGAATATAATAAGAATCACTTATTGTTTCACAATTTAAATGACTTTCTATCAACTTATATCAAGATGAGTTTAACACATCACCTAATTTCGTAGGAACGGTCTTTGTAACTTAGGTTTGGGATTATATTTTTGACGCGTTACAACCAAAAGTGCTGGGACCTAGTGCATTCGATTCAGCATCAACTTTCCAATTGAATAACTTATCATTTTAAAAGCTAATTGTCTCACTATTAATTTATATCGAGATAAGTTCAAAACTTAGCAATTAATTTCGTAGAAATGATACTTTTAAATTAGTTTTCGAATTCTACTTTTGTTGCGTGATAACCTAGCTCTGGACCTAGAGCTTTCGATTCAGCATCAAATTTTCAATAGGAATCGCTTATCATTTTACAAGTTAATTGTTAAAAATTATGCTTATTATAATAAGCACCTTAGAATAAGAGCAACTTTATTCTGCTGTGTACAGTTACTCTATTTTGAAATAGACTAATCCTTTGAACATTATTTTAGCGTTTAAGTATTTAAATTACACGGTCCATCCCATTTGAACATTTACAAAAAACGCAGCCCAACTAGATGGCAAAGGCCAAGAGAATGTTATATTCTTCTCTTCATGCGGATGCCTGAACCAAGTGACGTTTGCAAATTACCCTTTATTTGCTTTTTTACATGTAAATTATAATTCCTTTTCCTACTATAATTCCCATACAAATTTCTAAAAGCACTTTTCCCAAAACAAAACAATACATAACGTATCGAAAGTATGACGACTTCGATACCTAACCTGTACTGATGCACTATTTTTGACCTGGTTTTCTATCATGTTTGCCATCCGGCATAATGAAATCGCAACAGCTATGAGCAACAAACCATCCAGCGCAACAAACCAACACCTAATNCTATGAGCAACAAACCATCCAGCGCAAAACCAACCAGCACGCAATGCAAATTAGCGTCCAACAACAAATTCTAGTTGTTTGTAGGAATAAAGAGTTTTAACAGCGGAAATTATAAATTTGCATCAAGATTATAACCTCTAAATAGCTTTGGCGGTAAAATTCTCAGATTTGTGGCAAAACATATTTTTCATTCCATTTTTACTTTCTGGTTTTACGCCAGAATTTGTATTTTTACATTAGAGTAGAGACATGCGTTGGTCTCTGGCTTCCATGATGATCCTTCTGTTATATTTGCCAGAATCCGGATAGTAAATCAATTACAGAATACCAATATCCAGATTGAATATGCCGAAGGATATTGTGAGTACTTCCCATTGGTGCAGAATTTGTCTTTGTCTGTTCATTGAGTTTTATACATATAATTAAAACACATTTGCTATATCCCTGGTAGCCCCTCGCACATGGAAGTTTGCTGCACGCTTTTTCAGCGCCGAAATTTCTGAAAAGAATTTTTTTTCCCATTTATTGGGAGTAAAATCAATATATTCTACAAACGTTTGTCTTTATGAGTGGTAAAAAATCGAATTAATAATTCTAGATGACTATAGTAGTTAATTTTATCAATCAAAATCTTCAAATTTTCAATGATAAAAAAAGAGATTTGAAGGAGCCACGTAAATGGCCAGTCATAGCACAATTGACCTACAGATTCTACCAGACATGGAAGAATAACGCACAGCGACGAAGCTGTCACAAGTGTTGCTATACTAAATGATTATGAGCTTGATTTCATAACACATAACGTAAAAGTCACGTTTGAAATGCATTGTATGCTAGCAACTCTCGGCAACTTGGAATTGTGTTCACGTATAACTAGTTGCTTGTTCAGATCTATGACATATTTTTTTCAAAAATTTGAGAACAAAACAACAAACTATTTTGAAGCATATGAACGTTTTAATGTAAAAAAAAATTGGAAAAGTTGCTTGATGAAGACGGAGGAGCATTTTTCTCAGCTTACAGCTTGGTCAAATCTAGTTCACAAAAAAAAAGTGTGAAGAAACTTTTGTCTACCGTCAGAAACTTCTGTGTTAGTATACTTGCACAACATTGACAACCTAGTTGCAAATTCGATGAAAAGTTGCTCGTAACTTTTCATCAAATTTGCAAGGATTGTACGAAATTTTACTTTTAGTGTGAACACACAACTCACAAAAGGTCCAATTTTCGAGCAGAAAACTGCGAGTTGTCGGTAATTGTGAAAGCCACGTAAAATATTGCTTCGTTTATACATATATTTTTGGTTCGTCTTATCAGGACATTCTAAATAAATGTTTTATAATCAAACTATCTGTTTGCACATGAATTCATATTGATTAATTTAACTAGAGTAATAACTTGTTTGTACCTTTGATGAATTACTCGAGATAGTTATTACTGCATAATAAAATTTTAGCTGAACCAATATTTTAGTCAAATTTTTTATTCATTATTTTATAACAAATTTTTTATTACGATTTCATAATTCAATTCGTCAAAATTGAAGTGCATATGCTACAAAAACAGCGGTAGCTATGCCAATATGACGGAGGTAATTTTGTGCGATGAGCTTCCATGGGTGTGGTCCTTAGCTTTAATTTTGTGCGATGAGCTTTCATGTACGAGGCTCATACCATGGAATTTATTGTGCGATGACCCGAAATGTGCGAGAAGCACGATTTAATTAATTAATTTGTGAATTAATTTTAGAGGTTTTAAGGGATATACCACTTTTCTGTTTGTCCAATTTCTCACCCATTTTATCAAAACATTGAGGTATGACGTAACCCCGCTCCCAACAAAGTAGAATTCTTTGTAAGTCTAGCAGTAAAAATACCCTTGAATGAGGCCCAGTTTTTGGTCCTTTCATCGAATCTGGGAAAATTTATCGCTGGTAGTCTGACAGCGTCTGGTGCCTTCCCGGAAGCAGCGCTCACGTGAACCTTGATGACTGCACCAAGCCTGAGTTTTGTTTCAGACTGTCCATCAAATTTTCAATATACCTCACCTTTGCTTCAGATTTACAATACTCCAGTACTTGTATTCCATACTCGTCGAGCTTATCTCGACTTTTGAAGCAGATAATCTGTTGATTTCCACTTCAACTAGACTGAATTGTTGCATGACTTAAGCTGCAACTGATGTGTGTACTTGGTTACATGATACTTCTAATTATTGTACTTGAGGTAGAGGTTTCCTTCATGTTGTTGTCGATGTCGATGATGGGTACAACCAGCGCTAGATGACAAACCAACACGAACAAAAACTCAAAGAAACAAAACAATTAGAACAAAATCTAACAAAATCAATAATTCACACCCTTTGAATTATTCATATCCTTTTCTGGTCAATGCGCCATGAAAATTCTTGGTAATTGTTGATTCTTGAACGCCTAGCTAAATGAGCTTGTTGCTAATGGTGCTGATACAAGACCACATACCCTTCTGTTCTGCTTCTTGAGCTTGTCGAATTTTGTCAGGGCGGGAATAGATAACTTAATAAGTTTCAATGATGACTGAGCTGAGAATTAATAAACTAATTATAAATTCTTGTTAATCAAAGATTAAGTTATTTAAAACTAAAAGCTGCTCGACACAAAATGACCTTATTCCAATTTATCCTAATTTATACTAAAACTCTGACTCTCAGCCTAATACATTATTATTCTCGCAAGGTTGTCATTTGTAATTCTCTATTTCACACTATCCTGGTGAAAACCAATGTTCTACTTTTTTGAATAAGTTAAAAAATTGCAACCTCGAAATTAAATTCTTTGATTCAGAAATGTAACTCAAGGTTTACGTCATATTTCATTTTATTTAATATATAACAATTTCACAGAAATTTAATGTTTATTTTAAATTATAAGTAAACAATTTGGTTTCTTTGTCCACTTACATATTTCAAACGGTATTCAGATAAGTATGCTGAGTTTCACAATTACTCTGAGTCGTCGGCTATTCTAAATCTAAAATCTGACTCACGTGACAGCTTATTTTTGAGAGTGAGGAATTTCGAATTGCTAAAATTGCCAATTACATTACCGAGCGAAAAGCAAAGACTGGAGTATGTTGAGGTGTATCTGTGAGAATATTTTTAAATAATATTTTTCTTTACTCCATTTGCGTGAGTACTAACTTAGCCTTAGCCATTATCAAAAATACACCAAATTTTGGAATTAGTGTAAATTATGCAAATTGACGAAAATTGAGAATGGACGTAATTTTTTTCAGTATAAAACTACTATTCAATAGAACGTCACTTAAATATTGAGGTTGGGAATAAAATCAAATTACACTACATTGAAGTTTGGTATTCCCATTTACGATATGGCAACATTGCATTAAAATAAAAATAGTGTTTAAATCTTACCATAACTTTTCGCGCAAGCTAGAGTAGTTGGATTTGTGTCAATCGAGCCATCTTATGATGCATATAATAGTAACAAATGGAAAACTAATAAGCATGATTAGTAAACTTAGGTATTTTAACTTGCTCTTTTTGTGTTCTATTTTGCCATTGCTAATGGTATATCTTGAAAATATAAGAATATAATTATAAAATATAAATTAAAAATATAATTTAATAAAATAACTATAATAAATAAACTCACCACTTTTGTGGTTACATCCATGCTTGATGTCCAGCATGTTGACAACTTGAGGGTTTGCGGTGACCTTAACTCAGTAGTTGTATAAGTTAAGATTTATTGTTATTATATTGTGATTTATTTATATTGTTGTCGGATTGTCAAAAATAAAGTTTCATGGTTCATGTTTGATTCCATTTCTGAATTTATCGAACCTATCAGTATTATAATACATGGTATATTAAAATTGTCTTAAATTGTACAAGCTTATCGAAACACGGAAGCATAACACAGGGTTAATATTTTGTGTCTTTGTATTTAATTGTAACAAAAATAATAAATTTATCAACAAATCGTCATGATATGTGAAACTTGTGTCGACACTAATTATTTTCTTTACTAGTTACAAATTATAGATGGGTTATTTAGAATACGAATAATTGAAGTAAAATCGGTGTCATTCTAACTACATGCAGTATTAAGCATGTTTGCAACCAAACAAAAGACAGAAGCTGCTTACATTCTCGCTTCATAAACATCAGATGCGATTGGAGGAATTCAATAGTAAGTTTTAGCAATGATTTCAAATCTGTATATAAAAAATAAAATTTTCACGCATGTTGTCATGATATTCTTATTTATAAGGCTGAAAGGAGTGAAATTAAATTTTCTATTCCAAGATTATTGTCTTACTTCTGTTTAGAATATTCTTCTTGGTGGAAACATAGATGATGCCAACTTTGTATTATGCTGTTTATGCATTGAGATGTAATTAAATCAGCTAAAATGTTTCTTCGTATCATAAGTAAGAAAGTTATACTCGCGGTACGAATGTACCTTTACACTAATAACCTAATCTTAAAATTTCAATATTAAAAACTCAGTTTAATCTCCACTGAAAAAGTAGGTCATATGGTAGCAGTTGAAACCTAGGCCAATGCTAAGCTTTCTTAAGCTGAATCTAGAGTAAGCCGTTTTCCCATTACGTGCTCTTGCGCTTCTCATTTTAATCTATTTTACCCATCCAAAATTTCCCATAACGTAACCTCTTCATTATCATAAGAATTCAATAGGAACGAAATGAACTTGAGAAAACCATCCAAACCTTTTTCTTTCTCTTTCATTCTCATTCTGTTCTCATTTAGGAGTAATATCGAAATCTTCTTTTCAAGTGAGAACGACGTAAAAAATACTTTTGATAATTTTGTTTGCATAATATAAGTAAAACGAGTGCCCCTGAAAACAATATTGAACTTGAAAGTAAATTGATTGATGTAGTTCAGAACGAAAAGTGCCTTTGGAACAAATCAGACACCAACTTTAAATATTCAAAGGCGAAGTAACCTAGCTGGAAGGCTGTAGCAGAAGTTAGAAGAGCGCGAACTACACGATCCAGAGTTGAATTTCGTATTTCTCTACTGAGGAGGGCATGAGAAGGACGAGAGAATGGTAATGAGCTAGGAATTTCAAAATCGTTTTTACTCCATTCGGACACAGAATGAGAAGGAAACGGTAACATTATAGCATGATAACTTTACTCTGGATTTAGCTTTAGACATCTGGAAATGACAAAGTTTTATCAAAGTCATATTAAAAATTCTATTGCGAACTATTCCTGTATGAGTGCCAAGTCAAAATTTTAAGCAAAATGTAGCAAATCTAGAAGCTTCTATAACCACTTTGCTCATTGTGCACAAAATTTATGGGTAACAGTTGTTGCATATATTTCCCGCCATCAACAACAATAGATGAGAGATACTAATAGATAAGAAATACTCTATGCAAACTATTTTGTTTTCCGATGGCCAATTACTAGAACAACGCAGATAATTTCCACAAATCAGGAAATCAGCGGACACTCAGGACTGGTGCAACCATTTTCCGAAAATGTAAGTTGGTAATGTGAGACTTATAGCTTCGCCCTGAGGTAGAGCTTTTTGGTTCAATCTGTCTGAAGAGTATATCTTATCTACGTATTAATATCTTTTATCAATACATCAACAAAATTGGCAAAGGAAAAGCAACGTAAAGAAGCGGATTTTATTTTCTATATTGAGATGGTGAAGCAAATTTGGACAGCCTCTCAATGTTTTATATTTTACCATTTTATCGGTGAGTTTACCCTAAGAAAATTTACCGATAAAAACATCTGATAATTCTTGATACTTGTAAACGTCAACATCAAGTTGGCTCTCATTTCGTTTCCTTCCCTTCATTTCTTCAAAACTACAAAAGTACAAAAAAAAGTCGTCTACATCCACGTCAAACTGTTGATGATTAGTGATCTCTGTAAGTCAAATTAAGCGATATGATATTAAGCGATATGATTAAGCGAAATTAAGCCCATGAAACGTAACACGTTCTTCAGCATGGCATTGAGTACATTTGAACAAACAATTGTTCTAAGTTTCCAAATACTCGTTGACTAACGTTTAGCTCCCTCATTCTTTGCAATAGAATTATAGTATAGAATAGAAAAATATATATGGAATTTTTATTTGTTTCGGCTATGTCAATGTTGGTATTTGACAACGTTCTACTTTGACATCTAAATCGTCTCTTTCAAATATATAAATTACTATAGTGGGCCAAAAACCAAATATTTAAATCACAATATGTAATGATTTCATTAGTCATAGCCAAACATATGATTTATGAATATCGTTACGTACCAGTATATCCCAAGGATTCCCATCTTTTTCCATGCAAATAGACACTTTTTCAGTGATTAATATATAAACATAAAACAGTATATGAATGTCATAAATTTTCGTGATCCATATCGATTCCTCGAGAATCCAACCAACTTAGCATCAAACAGATGTTATAATAGTATACGTTTACGCTTTTCATAGTTACTGTGAAATATGTACACAACAGGTTGCTTGCAACATGTATCTTAGATGTAATTTTTTTTTCTTTCCAACTGTATCCATAATCCTGGGCTTTGTCCATGGGTATGAATATCTAACTCAATAGTAAATAGGTGCGATATTATTTAATCTTAAATGTTTTACAACATTGGCAGTGCAAAATTTAATTTCAAAATTCTTTGAAACTTCCTTCATTCTAAACAGTTGCTGAGATTAGATAATTGCAAAATCGAAAGGTTTATCGCTTGTGCATGAGCATAAGCTTTTCATTGCATTAACTATGTATGTCAAACGCTATGGACAAAGTCTGGAATACGGCTATAAAGTTGTTCGAGGACTATAGGAATTTGCATATATGGTAGTAGATAATTCACAAACAATAGTTACTACACGTCATACCTTTATTTTTAAGCCTACAACATAATTTATAATCATAGCGTGATTTTTTTTGTGCTTGTGACCTGTTGACAACCGACTACAAAATATTAACTAAAATATTATTTATTATATTTAAACAAAATAAATTTTATTTTTCTAAATTCAGTAACATTAGGTGTATAATAGAAAGCTATGTTTAATACTTCCGTTAGATTGAGTGGGAAATGTAACAGAAAATTCAAGTTAAGTCTTATAATAACTCGGAAGCGTCAATGTGAACTTAATTATAATTTCATTGTATCTCATTTTGTTAAAATTCTAATTGCAAGATGTCAATTCTTGTTAATTGCTCATTACAAAATTAAAATTAGAATACAAGGTTTCATTTCCGTGTAAACCAGCTAAAATTAACTAATCCATTTATAATGAAAAGTTAGCAATTAAATTTTTATGAATGAACTAAAGAAAATTAATGGAAAATAATACAAAAGAATTATAGTGAAACTTCCAGATTCCTTATTAAACCAAAAATCTATTTGTAGAATGCTGATTGAAGACATATGCCGCATATGTTTGCTGGTAGGAAAATGGGGATAGACTGCTGATTGTAACATTCCATGGTTAAATTTACTTAGGTTTAGTTAGCTTAATTTTAGGTGGTACAATGAGATATTACAAGTGCGATAGTACAATCAGCACCAGTTGCCCAAACCCAGCTATCCTGCCATAGATTCACGATTACTTCAGGTAAATTTTATTTGGTAGCCTTGGCGCCTACGAAGTGGTGACGGCACCGTAAAGTGAACAGGTGGATTATGCGTGGAGCTTTGTCTCATTGTTAGTTGTAGAATATGTCATACAGGGGTCCGCATAAATAAGAACACATGTAGAAAGTGTTAACTGCAAAAGCCATGTTTATATACAAAATCCTTATCCACGTGCGCGGAACAAAAAATTTGGTTCGTGTTAACCTAGGGTTCGTGACAACCGAGTTTGGCCTAGACGATGTTTATTGTATATGCATAACTTCAATTTTCTGACATGGTTTATATTTTTATATTTTAACATTTCGATATAGTTGTGTTCCTAAGACGCATTTCAGACAAGATATTTTGGTATTTGCAAGGGAGAAAACACTTTAGAAATATTCCCGAGTAAAGAAAAAAACTTTGGAAGTCTACAGTTTCATAATTTATAATTTTCTGGATCACATTGTTCGTCTACAATCCAATGTGCAAATTCCAAGGTCGTCGGTTGGAAATTCGCATTAGGGAATTATAAATGTAATTCATTGTAAGAAGCTTATGTAAATTGTCTTTGGGCGTTTTTCAACATATGAAATTCTTAGTAAAAGCACTTCGTCTAGGTATTACAAAAATAGTCGACAACTGTAGCTCAATGTTCCAGAAAAATAAATTATTTTACAATCTTTATAAAATTATTTGAAGCAGTGGGTTAGCCATTGTGTGACGTTTTATGTCTGGTTTTTTCCTAAAGTTGTCGCCTGAAACTTACCAGTAAAATTTTCACATCGGCGTAAGGAACCTAGTGAAAGTCCCTTTGGTAAAAATTGAAAAAGAGAATCAAATTCACACTCTCTCTCGTTATCAGAGAGAAAGTACATGAGTAAAGTCATATTGTCACTGTCACTATCAAGGACCATTGAATCAAATTGTGAAATAGAGTGTAACACTTCACTCTTTGAAGAATTACTACAAAAAATTACAACAGTTCAAATCTGCAAAAAGTTCATATTCTATTTTTTTTAGTCTGTTTCTTATAATTTTTAATTTTTAAACAATATTTATAATCTTTACGACAATAGTGAAAAACAAAAAATTTTTTTACTAGATTTTGTGTATTGTTGGCTTAACAATAAATTTTTTACCTGCAACCTGATACTGTCATATTTGGGATATAAAGTCCTAACAATTTAAAAAATTTTGTTTCTTTTTTTTTCTTAAAAAAATCTTTTTAAAAAGTAGCAAGTATAGTGAAAATAATTTTGGATTTATTTTTCTCTTAACGTCTTTCACTCATTCCAGCTTAAGTCTAGTCTCAGCTTTGATATAATTTGCTTAGTGGGTACAATGGACAAAAATTTATGCAAAATTTTAACCATTGGTCCAACTTGAGCATCTGATGAGAAACAAACTTTTATATAGTGAACGTCAGAAAAAAGAAATTTTTGAATTGAAAAAATTAGTAGTGTGAATTGAGCTTAAACGGTTCAAACAATTTGTTGAAATCTTTATTTATAGTACATTGTGTCTTTACATGAACAAAATGTCTGTGAACGCAACTAGTGCATTTGTATATGACCAAAGAAGTTTTTTTCCTGACTTTGACCTCAAAAACATAACAGTACTCTCTGATTGGCAGATGAGTCAACTAAATGGGTTAACTGAAGCAGGAGTCAAATGCCTCTTTAAAAACTGGTATGCGCATGAGCAATGGGAACTCGAAAATTCTGAACCAGGTAATACTCGTACATCGGAAATTTTCAAAATTTTATTTCCAACCAAAGTAGGTATGAAATACATCGTAAAAACTACAAAAGAAAATTTTTATTTTTGGAATTTTTACAAATAACGGTTTATACACAATTATTGTTTGGGTGACATTTCACAAATATTTGATTCAGATTATTTTTTGTTAGATACCTCTCACAGTCGTTAGAGGTAAATTAACTTTTATAATGAAATTATCTGATCTAGTATATCATTTCAGAAATAAATTTCTATGAAAGCTTAAACAATTGAAGGTTCAGCCTACTTAAGCTGGATCTATAGTTGCCTTTCCCCGACCGTGCTTCGAGGAAAGTGCGGTGTGGTTAAAAAATTTCAATGACACAATCAGTTTTTCCCAAGGCAACTCCATTCAAATAGGTACTGAATGTTTTGAACCACACCGCACTTTCCTCGAACCACGTTGGGGGAAAGGCAACTCTAGTTTCAGCTTTATTCGGTAAATTTTTCAATGAAATTGCTGCTTTAAATTTATTTTAACAATAAGAGAGTGTAATTTCACAAAGTGAAAAGTTTGAAGATAAAAAAAATTTTTTTTCTTAAACTTTTCAGTACGTGTATCAAATATTCACTACTTTAATGCTGATTGCTTAATATATCTCTAAAGTGCGCATTAATAAGAAAATAAACGTCTTATAAAAATTGTCATCCTCAAATAAACAAAAATAAAATATTTCATATTTAAAATTTCATAAATTTACAACTTTTGTTTTCCTTGCAGTTTTATTTTTCATAATAGTAGCAGAAGAAATATTTCATATTCATATTATAGTTTCATTTCCATTTCATAAAACCTTGTGAAACTTTTCGGGATAATCTCATTCGATCCTACCTCCGCCGGCATTGGAATGATCATCGTCTTGTTTCTGAGCAAATTTGACTATATGAACATCCGTGGAAAGAAAGAAATTGGAAGCCAGAAAATCTAAAATCTAAAATCTAAAAAAACTTATGGTCGGTCAGACGGGGGTGGTGATCGGGAGGGGATTCAACACGAGGATGGAGAGATATAACATAACATATAACATAATTTAATAATTTAATAACTTAATAACTTAATTTAGCTTAACTTAATCGGATTTAATTTAAACTCTCTGATTCACTCAATTTATTATCACTAATTAGATCTTCTAACATTTATATTTTTCCTCAAACATGATGTTATAAATAGAAGCCGCCCCATGGACGTTTGAAAGGAACGGAAATTAATCATTCATTCATTCATTCATTCATTACTTGTATAAAAATGTTTTTATGACATGGCTGAATATCCTAAGTCATTCTCCTATAACTCGTTTCTTTATGATCATAAACAAACGTTTTAAGCGGGTGTTGATGGAGATGAATTAGAACCGTAGGTGTCAAGTTTCGTTTTTGTTATCCTCTCTACAGAGCGTTCGAATAAGAAAGCGAATTTCCCGCGTAATGAAATCACAAAAAATTCAAAATTTATAGACAGTCAGACGTTTGCACCGCTCAAATGTCTGACTCCGCAGCTGACAGTTTATCATTCTGAAAATCATTCTCGTTCATGAAAATGATCAAAATTATCATTCTAATTTTATTTCAAAGTGAGCAACACTGTTAAAACACTGTATATCTCGTATTTCGGATTCAAATTTGAAATATTTCCTAATGCTGATTAATTGTTGTCTAAGTAAATCACCGTATGCTGATTGCAATTAGCCGTAAGTATCAGTCCATTTCTTCTAAGCAAATCAAACTAACAGAAAATCTTAACACTAGCGCAATGGGTTATGGGTTGATAAAATCAGCGGACGGTGTTTCTCTCCCTACTAAAATTTATCGTTGATGAATACTTGCTTTGTAAAGATGTCCTGCAGAATTAATCCAGCAAAACCAGAATCTAAATTGTTAGGTCGATTCAAATAAAATCTGTCCTGAAACAATTGATTTCAATTGTTTCAGGTAACTAAACTAAGAAAAGATTTTAACTAAAGCTAAAACAAAACGAGGATGGGTTTCTCAGTAGATGAAAACAAATTGGACACATAAAATTTACCTTGCTCTACTCATAATCAAAATTTACATTGTTGGGCATCGTAGCAAACTGAATTAATATGATTATCAAAATAAATTAGCTTTATGATATTGAGTTGTTACGTAATTGTTACACGTTGTAAAGTGTACTAGAATTTCTTCGAAAGAGTTCAATGAATTTCAATTTTAATTGAAATTTATTTAAATCTTTCGATCAAAATTGAGTATAATAATTAGACTAGATTATGCATGTGGAAATAGCTTAGCTAAATGTAACTGAAACGGATGAAATGGAAGAAAAGTATGCTCATGAAGTTGGTAAGCATGGCAACTCAATACTTCAATGATCCATAAACAAATATATTATTATAATAAGCATTAACAAAATTAGTCTAGTTTGTTAATTTTTCCAGTTTGGTTTAGTCTCTTATTTCTTTTAGTAATTTCAAACTTTTTTGTGAGTTTTTTGCAAATGAAGGTGTACGAGTAACGCATTTGTAAATTTATAATATTTTCCCAAAATTATTTCACGGGAAGTTCGCTTTTTATTCGGACGCACTAGTTATTTATACATGCATAATCTAACCTAATTATTTACTCACTTTTTGATCGAAAAAATAAATAAATTTAATAAACTTAAAATAAATAAACTTAAATTAAATAAAATAAACTTCAATTAAAATTGGAATTAATTGAACTCTTTCAAAGAAATTGTAGTACATTTTAGAACATGTAACGTCTACGTAACAACTCAATATCATAAAAGCTAAATTTTTTTGATAATCATATTAATTCAAATTTTGCTACGATGCCCAACAATGTGAATTTTCATTATGAGTAGAGCAAGGTAAATTTTATGTGTCCAATTTGTTTTCATCTTACTGACAAACCCATCATCGTTTCGTTTTAACTTTAATTAAATTCTTTTCTTAGTTTAGTTACCTAAAACAATTGAAATCAATTGTTTTAGTACAGTTTTTGTTTGTATCAGCTGAATCGACCTAACAATTTAGAATCTGGTTTTGCTGGATTAATTCTACAGGACATCTTTACAAAGCAAGTATTCATCAGCTGTAAATTTTAGTAGTGAAAGAAACACCGTCCGCTGATTTTATCAACCCATTGCGCTAGTGTTAAGATTTTCTGTTAGTTTGATTTGCTTAGAAGAAATGGACTGATACTTACGTCTAATTGCAATCAGCATACGGTGATTTACTTAGACATAACAATTAATCAGCATTAGGAAATATTTCAAATTTGAATTCGAAATACGAGATATACAGTGTTTTAACAGAGTTGCTCACTTTGAAATAAAATTAGAATGATAATTTTGATCATTTCGAGAATGATTTTCAGAATGATAAACTGTCAGCGGCGGAGTCAGACATTTCCAGCGGTGCAAACGTCTGACTTTCTATAAATTTTGAATTTTTTGTGATTTCATTACGCGGGAAATTCGCTTTCTTATTCGAACGCACTGTATTATTCAACAACTCTTAGTATAAAGAATGCAATGGCCTATCGTCACACAAAAATTTTTATTTTAGTTTTAAATATCTGTTTTAATTAGACACAGTTTTGCAAAGAAAATAAATAAAGCAGACAAAGCGGTCGGGGTGTTTTCTATTGAGTGAGGTAGAGCAGCTCCGAAGGAATCATACTATACTCTTCGACTTTGAATTTATTCTTTCAGCTAACCGTCTCTCATCATCACAGAACTATTTACTTTCACAAAAAAATACTTGTTTTGATTTGAAATCTGACAAATTTACCATGTCACCCTCTATTGCAACGACAACATAAATTGGGAGATGCAGTGAAAGTTGAGATAGATGTTGCAAAACAAGGATACTCATCTTGCAGATTGGGAGCAGCTACGTTGAAAGTTGAGAAAAATGATGCAAAGAAAGATAAATGACCTTACTCTATTCATCAAAGCAATTAGCTCAATTCTTTATGCACAAAGAGAAAATTATTTGTTTCCGCTATTTCATCTATATATAATCAACGTCACGATGTTCAACATCAAGGAAACCAAAAGGTTAATCAGAAATTTAGTGGAAGCTTAAATAATTATCTGAATAAGTTTAACATTTAATCAGATATTCCATACTGAAATATCTAATATTTTTTTTCATATTTACACGTTCATCTTGTTTCTTCTGTTTTATCTAAAACTTTAAATTTTTTAAAATTCAACAACTGTAAGTTCTTTCCCGGATTTTAAGATATATATTTTGCTTATATTTTTGGATTTTGACAGAGATAGTTTTTTAGCAGATTTTACTTAAAGATAGCATTTATAGAATATTATTTATAGTAATTTGTCAATTTTTGCATCTATTCGTCTTAAATGTAGTATTTGAAAAGAATCTCATTAGCTGTTGCTTATTTTACTGTCAAGTTTATATCTGGCAAATTTGACATTGTATAATTGAATACCATGAAGTATTGCCAATTTCTCTTATTACGTCCGAATTAAATATATAGTGCGTCATTTTATTAGACTAATGAAATGAACATTTTTTTTGGAAAAATAATCCAATTATGATTTACATAATTATCATAGGCCAGAAAGAAAGGACTAGAAAAATAATACAAGTAGTAAATGGAAATAACTAACTCCTGCTTCTATTTATGATTTACAAATATTGAATTATAATAAATATAAAATATGATTGCAAACATCAAATTTAAAATAAATATTCGCCTGATGTTGTTCTGCCTCACTTTGTTGCACAGTGTTAACTTTATTGGCATTTTGAGAATTTACGCCGGTGTTTTGTCATTTGTGCCAACTTGTGATTCTTCTTTCTCCTTCACTTAAATACATGTTGAATTTTTATATAGTACATATATAATTGTAATTTTGTCTGTGCAACTGCCTGGAGCAAGTATAGGGATGGAACTAGGCAGATACGTCTTGAAAATGTTCCTTGATGGTACCAAATTTAGTTTGTTGCTCCAGAGTCCCAGTGTCAGGCTGCGATATTACAGAAAAATGATAAAAAAATTTTACATGTAACAGAAACAATGGGCCAATTCCCGTAATTGTATAGAGCGCCTGATAGTATTAAGACTCATAGTACTTTGAGATTATAGNAATGGGCCAATTCCCGTAATTGTATAGAGCGCCTGATAGTATTAAGACTCATAGTACTTTGAGATTATAGAAAGTTGACGGGAACGAAAATGATAGAAAAGTTGTGCTAGAATTAACAGCTGTCTATTCCTCACCGAAATGTGTAAGGAAGATTATCAAGGGGACAACTAGCCTGTGTTCATAAAGTCACTACACAGTTGAGAAAATGTGTTCCCATCCCCACAACTCCTCTCAAACAGAATTTGTTTCTCTTGAGTTTGAGTGGAGAGGATTGAATTGAGGGACTATGACATTTATACATGCCTCTGAGTAGATTAGAACTAGTGGGAGCCTCATAGTTTTTTCAACCAATCAGAGACCTCCAAAATGAGTCACGTTTCATAGTTGTATTAATCTCATAGTTTCATAGTCCTACAGTACTATGAAGCGTTCTATACAATTGCGGGAATTGGCCCAATGTTTCAGCATGTTCCAGCATGTTCCACTGATCTTTTAGCTCATCCTCTTCAATTGCTGCAGTTATTATATTAGACATCGGAATGGATGAGATTAAAGTTTTTTCTCATTCTGTATTCATTTCTCTTCAAAACAGAGATAGTCGAATCCATAAAACAAGCGTATAGTCGATCAACTGTATCCAATAGTCCTGAGTGCAATGGATGAATGTACTGTAGAACCATAAATGTCAGGAACCTTACCACTTTGTAGTTTGATGTGGGATACTTTTATTTTGTTTTGAACACTTCTCGGGCTTTGTCTTTTAATTTTTGACGTGGTAAACATGCGACTCTCTAATTGAATATTTCATAGAAAGTTTTTCTTCTGCAGTTTCGGTTTTCTATTTCTTTTCAAACTAAAAATTTTTTTCTCAACTAATTTTATTAATTAACTGAAAATGAGTTCGGCAACCTTAGATAATAGTTCCTGATCGCTGATAAGTGCAAAAATTGACAAAATTGTTAATAATATTAAAGACTAGTCAACGAGTGTTAAGAGTAAGTCGGAAGCGGTGTGTAATGCCCACAAGCTAAATAAGGAAATATTTCTAATTGAAATGAGACCGTTGCGAAATTCTGCGGAGTGAGCATCCGATCAGTTCTTATGCTGGGTTTAGTGGTCTCTTTATTTTACCTTTGCCTCATCTCGTGTCATCACCATGACGTATTGTGTCGTTCACGAAGCATTTAGACTTTGTTGAAGCATAATGTAAAGAAATTTTGTTTAGCACTTCGTTGAGAGAACCTTTACATTATTTCTAAACTGAAAATTTAACTTGAAATTTTTTAATCCCCTATCCATCACTTATTAAAAAGTTGCGAAAGTTTAACTTTTCTGAGTTAAGGTAAAAGAGACTAAAAAGAGGGAGAGAGATCGTCACTAAATGTTTTCTCTCAAAGGGTTTTGGCATTGCGTGTCTCAAGAAACGTTTAAGAAATGAGAACTCTAAATTGACTAATCTATCCGATCTCTAAAGAATTACTCAAGAGACGGATAAGTGAAAGTGATCGATCACTAAACCGGACGTTAGAGTTCCTAAGGACAGTTGTTGTCAAAGCTCATCCGCCAAAGTCAATCTAGAATAAAGTGAATAGTTTTCTAACTGCTTAGGTAATTTATGATTAATCAGAATCAAAATTTTCAGCGTTTGCGAATCAGTTATTGAATTCCAGGTACATCGTACATTGTCTTTCTAGGCGATAAAATTTCCCCCACTTCATCAAAGTTGATGGACAATTGTCTCCAAAATGAAAATTTTCCAAAAATGAAAATAGAAAATTCCCACCAAATTTTCATAAAAAATGCGGATTCAAATATAATATTACAAGATTTTCCTTAGTTGTATTGTTTAATATTTTGATGAATTTTGTGTTCAACTAATGTGTGTGCCTTGTTCACTACAAACCTTCCAAACAAAAGCCCGACAAGTTTTTGTGTGAAGATACGACATTCTGTTGTGCTGATTAGTGGTGAATTGAGAGAAAAATCAAATCGGGACTTGACCCCTGTGGATCTACCACAGTCAACAGTTACCTGGCGACTCCGGTCCTTGTTTCTCTACTATGGTTTATACTACTAATTCCTTATTTTTTCGAAGGTTATACCGTAGCAGACTAAAATTTAAACTAAAGCCACACTTTAACATGGAAAAATGACGTGGGTGTAAAATGAAAAGGGTCTAAAAAACTATAATCACCTTTCAGTACGGTCGATGCTATTGAAAAGACACTGCGGATAATTTTTTTATATTTTGAGATAAGAACCCTGAGATGAGTCTAAGAGATGATATCCTTCCGATGTTCTGACCATGAGATAAAATTGATCATTTGAGTTATTTTATCCATGACATCTTTCTGACATTAAGAAAGTTAGGCTCTTATAGTAGCGTTTTCCCTCAACCTAAAACTGTTATCACATTCCGTCCAAGTCGCAATTTTTGTTCACACAGATCAAGTAACAATCCCTTATGCCAACAACAAGACTGAAGCGGTTACTACGGAATACTCAAGCCATATTATTCGCTCTGTTTCCTTTAACTTCATTTTCCAATAATGAGATCATGTTACCGTATTTCAGATTGAAGGTATTAAAAAGGGTGATTTGATATGAGACCAGCTTCCACGACTGTATCCATTGTGATTCGCGTGGAATGTTCTCTATCACTATATGACGGAGATTTATTATAAACGAAGTGGAAATGAGAATTTAAGCTGTCTTTTCATGATAGTTGAATATCGACCTGCAAATATTCATTTCTAATAATAAAATTTATGGTTTTCATCTTTTTCTGGACACATTTGGTAGAAAGCAACCATAGAAAAATTTGTCTTTTTAACTTTATGAAGTTAACATATTCTGGATCAATTACAAAGTTTCAAGTAGGCATAACTATTAGTTGTCCGTGGTTACTAAAGTTCAAAAGATTTGCAAATATTAATAATATTTTGTTTAACTAGATTATTGCAACGGAACATGGGATTCGATCTACTGTTGGCCTCCTGCGCCCGCAGGGGTTACTCTCACCCGACCATGCGCAGAAATCATGCAAGACTCACCTGACATACAACCCGCACAACTCGCACTTGTAAAAGGTACATATTCTTACTGTTTAAAAAAGTATTTCATAGAAACAAAATGGAAATCTGTATTCTTGCTTCCTATATCATCGCGTAAGTCACTGTACAGAATGAATAACTAAACCTAGTAAATGATTTAGTTGTACAGTAGGGTTTTAGGAAATGACTCAAACTAATACTAACTTTTGCGTTGTGGTAGTCTGCAAACGTTACAGATAATGTATGTAATTGTTTTGTATACATTAGAGCACAAAAATGTCTAAACATGGAGAAAGTCTTAAAAAAATTAGTAAAAAATATTTATTGAAAAATTTTGANAAAAAATTAGTAAAAAATATTTATTGAAAAATTTTGAGATGACATAACCTAATCAAGGGTCGCTGACTCAAGTTGTCAAGGAACCTTAATTTTACTCAAATTCGGAAAATCGCAACTTGGGTGGAATATTTCGTATGCTCCATCTCGTGGATCAAATAAGCTCTCAAGAAATTAAGATTTAATTTTTTTTTAATTAAAAAAAAAAGAAAGAAATTAATATGTTTAGTATGTAAAAATAGAATTACCACTACCATTTNAGATGACATAACCTAATCAAGGGTCGCTGACTCAAGTTGTCAAGGAACCTTAATTTTACTCAAATTCGGAAAATGGCAACTTGGGTGGAATATTTCGTATGCTCCATCCCGTGGATCAAATAAGCTCTCAAGAAATTAAGATTTAATTTTTTTTAATTAAAAAAAAAAGAAAGAAATTAATATGTTTAGTATGTAAAAATAGAATTACCACTACCATTTCNTTTTTTTTAATTAAAAAAAAAAGAAAGAAATTAATATGTTTAGTATGTAAAAATAGAATTACCACTACCATTTCGTAATGTGTAAATATAATTGATATAATTAAAAGTAATTATAATTACTTAATTATTATTTTACCTATACTCCCTATCAGTTTTAATTTCTTTATGGTTCTTTTTTAATTATTATTAATTATTTAAATAAAAATTATATTATTATCTAAAAAAAAAATTATAATTGATCCAATATCTCTTTACGTATTCTATTTCTTTAGGAAACATTTTGTTACTCAAAATAGGGTCGGTCTAGTAAAATACTCGAATTTTCAGTGTTTTGAATTTTACAGAAATAGCTGAAAAATATACAGCAACACTAGGATGAATAAGTAGAAAACCATTTAAAAATTAGTTATAGCACTTTTTGGTGCACAACTGTCTGGTTAGAATGTTAGTGAAGAGTGAGTTTGACTCTCTCAATTTTTGCTGCATGGAGTTTTAGTTAAAGACTTTCTCCATGTATAGAAACTTTTGCGCTCCACTACATTAATAATTAATAATTTATAATTATATCAAGCGATTGTATTTAAACATTCATTTGATATTTCACAAACCCATTATGAACATGAAACCCTTAATGTTTCTAGAATAAAAATAAGATGATTGAAACTAATTCTATTACATTGCGACTATAATCTCAAACGCTATGGGAAGAGACTTTATGCCCTTTGCCGTTTGCTGGGGAAAGCAGTGTCTTTATAATTCCTGGTTAAAAATATTTAGACTGAGATTTGTTACAGAGGAAAGTATTAACAGTTTCAGAAAGGCTAAAATTTTTTGAAAATAAAATTTCTTTGATGTTATTTTTAGTCGATGTACTAAGAGTTGGGCGTTTCAATCGAAAAAAAAAATAAAATTTTCAAAGAAAAATAACTTCTAATACTTTGATAGTAGAGATTTGATTTTTCAANTTCTAATACTTTGATAGTAGAGATTTGATTTTTCAACTGCATGTCCTACTTTACAATGGTTATTCAGAAACTGTATAATGTTTCCCAGAAAAAAGTTAAAACGAACAACCATCTCTGCAAGAAAAGATTATCTGCTTTCTCCAGCAAAAGTGCATGAGCCAATGGTTTCTCCGTTACAAAACATAATTTATGGTAATGCATGGTCGGACTGTAATGCATAGGGGAAATGTCTGAGTTGGGTTGCGTTAGACCGACACCACAACAAGCAAGAAAGCTTNACTGCATGTCCTACTTTACAATGGTTATTCAGAAACTGTATAATGTTTCCCAGAAAAAAGTTAAAACGAACAACTGTCTCTGCAAGAAAAGATTATCTGTTTTCTCCAGCAAAAGTGCATGAGCCAATGGTTTCTCCGTTACAAAACATAATTTATGGTAATGAATTGGCGGACTGTAATGCATAGGGGAAATGTCTGAGTTGGGTTGCGTTAGACCGACACCACAACAAGCAAGAAAGCTTNTCGGACTGTAATGCATAGGGGAAATGTCTGAGTTGGGTTGCGTTAGACCGACACCACAACAAGCAAGAAAGCTTGTACTAACTCAGTGTACTATCAGTATGGAAGTAGCTATCTATACTTATAAACCAAATATAATATGTAAAGTTATAACTTATAGGAAAAACTGCTAATTCCCTTTGAATAATTTCAATTTCAATCTTCAATTTCTACTTCTCTTGACTTTTGTTTTTAGAGCAATAGAGTACCGTGATACTTCTCAAATAGAACCATTTAAAAAAATTATTGATCCCACACTTGAAATACAAATTGTTTTGTATGCAACACCAGCTGACAGTGTTTGTATAGAATTTGNTCTATACTTATAAACTAAATATAATATGTAAAGTTATAACTTATAGGAAAAACTGCTAATTCCCTTTGAATAATTTCAATTTCAATCTTCAATTTCTACTTCTCTTGACTTTTGTTTTTAGAGCAATAGAGTACCGTGATACTTCTCAAATAGAACCATTTAAAAAAATTATTGATCCCACACTTGAAATACAAATTGTTTTGTATGCAACACCAGCTGACAGTGTTTGTATAGAATTTGGAAAATTGAATAAAATATGAGATGCCAAGTATTTTCAAGTTGTTTCGGTATTTGGAAATAAGGTTAGCGCAAAGTTAGCATTAACGTCAGTCGCTGGAAAATGAAACATTTGAGTAGCTACATCTCCTTTTGTGCTCAAATCGCATATTGAAACTTGTTGCGCAAAATTAGATAAAATTTTTGAGGAACATAAGTGAGAGTACAGTTTTAGCTGAACAAAATTTTCTATCAAAATTGTACTTTTTAAATATAACGCACCTATTTTGGCATTACATTAGCATTATGTATTAGCATTAAAATGTTTTTTTTTTTTAATTTATTTACGTGTCAGTAACATCATTTTACAAGAAAATGGTAATATGAAAAGACACGCCTACATATGTAGGCGTGTTATGTTAATTAAAAATGCACCCATGTTTGGATGGAAGTATCTTGTGAAAGATGAACATGGATCATAAAATTTTTAAACAAGCACCTTTCCGGAGTAGAAACTAAACTTCAATAAATTTGGATGAAAATCACGATTCAGTAAATACTTTATTTATTATTTTATATACAGTTATTTATTTATTTGATATTGCTTTACATAATCAAGTTGCTTGATTTATTCAATTAAGTTTAAAGTGAAAAAATTATAGAAAAGTTAGAAAAAACCAATAGAATCCCCGAAACTCCGCGCAGAAACCCCACACTCTCTCCCATCCTTACACCTCCCATATAACGAATACGGTGTAAAAAATAAATGTACCTCTCTAGTATTCTTATTTTCAAAATAATATTGTCGCAATTCTTTAAGATCTTTGGAGTTTCCCACAAATGTCCTCCGGTGAAATCCGACAGATATTTTTGTGCCTGATTGAATTAATCTACTGTAAAACCCCAAATTTGATTTGAAATTAAATTGAAGTCATAATTGTTCCCATGTAAATTCTATTCAAACAAACTATTTTATAATTCTTAATCCAATGAAAGCGCATTAGAAATTCTAATCCACAATTCCTAATCAAGTAAAACTTATATTGAAAGATTGAGTCTTGAATAAAACAGTGCTTCAAGAAGTTAAATAAAATATTTTTTAATCAACAATTATGAAATTAATTTGGAGTAATTAATCCCTAATCCGCAATCCCAAAAAAGGTTATAGAAACTTGATCAAGGGTTAATCCCATTCTGGACAGCAGTCTAATCCTCAATTCCTAATTCTAATCCGTCTATTCAAAGTCTTTTAATTGGTACAGAAAATCAATTAGTCACCCAGCTTTGTAGAAAATGTATTTTGGCTCAGTTTCATAAGCAATTCTTCTAACTTAATTCAAAGGTATTATTTCTCAATTGAACTGGATGGTCAAAGGCGGAAAGTTGGTATACACGATTGAGTCAATGAATAGGCTATTATAAAAGAAAAGCGATGAGGCATTTCATTTTTTGTAGTATTTAGTTTTCATTTGGCTTGGAGGCAAAGAATTTGTCTGCTGATTAGAGTTTTGGTAACACTGCTTTACTCTTAAATACCAAATTCTGTTTTTGTTGAGTTTATAGCTGAGCTGTATTTCACCACTTTTCAGTCATCACTTTTCAATATTTACTTTTCACTTTTCAAAATTTGAAAAGTGTAATTGAGGAGCGTTCCACCAAAAACTTAACTCTTCAAATTCGACTTTTCAATTTTTACCTTTTTGAGGAGTAAATTAAGAAAATTGATAATCTCTTTTTACACAAATAAATTTGTNGACTTTTCAATTTTTACCTTTTTGAGGAGTAAATTAAGAAAATTGATAATCTCTTTTTACACAAATAAATTTGTGCCTATAGCAACATGGGTTTAGAAGCAGTTGAAAATATTTTTTGTCTAAAATACCCGTAATTATGTATATCAACTTTGTGTAGTGAAGGATTTCCTTTAATTTTCTTAAGATATTATTTTGTGTAATATTTGGTACATGCGCAGAATTTAATACTTTTTCGCAGTCAATGACGTTACACAAATGTGACGTTTGACGTCAATTACAGAATTGGCTTACATACGAGGTACTAACAGATAGTAAATACTCATTAGAGAAGTTAGCCAAATATTTAAACATTTTATTATTAATTTGTTAAATGAAAACAACAACTTACTTTATGATTGAATTCTTTCTAAATATGAAGAACCCCTATACCATCTTCAATATTATTTGAGGAGTTATAGTTTTTGCAAAGTTTTATTTGAAAAGTGAAAAGTGGTGAAACGCTTTCCAATTTTTACCATAGCGATACTTTTCAAATTNGACTTTTCAATTTTTACCTTTTTGAGGAGTAAATTAAGAAAATTGATAATCTCTTTTTACACAAATAAATTTGTTCCTATAGCAACATGGGTTTAGAAGCAGTTGAAAATATTTTTTGTCTAAAATGCCCGTAATTATGTATATCAACTTTGTGTAGTGAAGGATTTCCTTTAATTTTCTTAAGATATTATTTTGTGTAATATTTGGTACATGCGCAGAATTTAATACTTTTTCGCAGTCAATGACGTTACATAAATGTGACGTTTGACGTCAATTACATAATTGGCTTGCATACGAGGTACTAACAGATAGTAAATACTCATTAGGGAAGTTAGCCAAATATTTAAACATTTTATTATTAATTTGTTAAATGAAAACAACAACTTACTTTATAATTGAATTCTTTCTAAATTTGAAGAACCCCTATACCATCTTCAATATTATTTGAGGAGTTATACTTTTAGCAAAGTTTTATTTGAAAAGTGAAAAGTGGTGAAACGCTTTCCAATTTTTACCATAGCGATACTTTTCAAATTTTACTCTTCAAATCTAACTTTTCATTTTCAATTTTCACTCTTCAGTGGTGCTATGGTGAAACACTCAGCTCTTCTAAATATTGAAAATTTTCAAAAAATGGGTTTGAAAAGTGCAGATTGCAAAGTGGTGAAACGCAGCACTGGTCACACTAGTATAGCGGCTTCAACAAGAAAATGTCTAATTTCCACTCACTCTCTTGTAACCAAGTTGTTAAATAATTTAATTATATTCACTTCCACTTCTCAATAGAAGTGAAAGCTCGTTTCTCTAAACTGAGATAAATAAATTAGGCTGCAGATACTATTTGATCAAAGACTAATATTCTTACAACTAAAAGGAGTCTACCTTCCGGTTGAACAATTCTTGCTAGATTCAACCTCACAAAATAGGTTCTAAATAGAAAAATATTAAAAATAACACAGATATTTAAAAAAAAATTTTTTNAATAGAAAAATATTAAAAATAACACAGATATTTAAAAAAAAAAATTTATTATTATTACCATTCAGGTAGGGAATTTTCAATTGGAATACGTTAGAAACCTCCTCGTATGTTCACTCAGGGTGTTTGAAAACCTAATTCAGAATGAGAGAAACGGGTGAATATTTTCTCAAGTTATACCTACAACATACACACCTTTTTGGGGTAGAGTAGGGGTAAATACCTAAGTTTTCCTTAGCTCGATTCAGTAACAATACAAGAGAAGGGGTCATATAACCTGAAAATTCAAAATACACTTGTAAATGTTCCCCTACTCTTCAGCAGGGTAAGTGGAGGGTTTAAATGAAACGAAATGATACGAAATGAAACGAAAGAAACCTTCTGTCCCAACTCTTTTATTCCAGACACAAAAGTATAACAAAACTTCACAAGGGTTAAGTTAAAAATAGTGTCAACTAATTAAATTAAAAATAATTCATGTAGCAATACGTAGAAAATTACGAACGAAGTAGACATGCGACAGATACAATGTTAGCGACGTATTATTCAACAAAATGTAAAATAAAAATAAAAAAAATTTTGAGTTAACTTTCTTAGATCATTATATTAATAACCAAATTGTAAAAATTTGAAATATCGAAGTTCAATAAAAATTAAATTTTTGAATCCTTATATAAAAATCCGATTGTTTCAAACCACATTCATTAATTGTTGATTGTTATTTCCCTTATAGCAAAATAAAATTAGAATTGGAAGTTTCAAAAAATTATTAAATGGAAGTTTCGTTGAACAAACTAGATATGCAAAACAAACTCAAAATATAGTCACTCAATTTGGTAAAACTTTTTTTAAAAAGATACAGTCCGACCATAAACTATGTTTCATAGGGAAGTGAGTATTGGCCTATGCCCTTTTGCTAAACAAAGTAGATATTATTTTTGCAGCGAAAGTTGTTAGTTTTAATTTTTTCTATGAAAATTTTTTACAGTTACAAAAAAAACATTGAAAAGTGGGATACGAAGTTGAAAAATCAAGTCTCTACTATCAATAGGGAAAATCAATCTGCCGCTTTTGAGATTTTGAAATAATTGAACTTTTGAAGTTTGCAAAGGGTTTAGCAAACTTAAAATGAAACGAGCTCTGTGATTGGCTGTTGAGCTTNTTTGAAGTTTGCAAAGGGTTTAGCAAACTTAAAATGAAACGAGCTCTGTGATTGGCTGTTGAGCTTCAAAAGAGTTTTTGAAGTTTCACATGAGAAAAGGCTTTAGCAAGTCTATTTGAAATTCTTGATTTTTATTTTTAAGTTTAATTTTTAACATTTTTAAATATCTTGTCATCACAGTGAGGAAGGACATTTTCCCACCAGGCTTTAGATTTAATCACCTACGTATTAATAATAAGCTATTATGCTTATCATTGTAATTAAATTGTGTTAGCGATGACATATCTCCTTACCTTTGACCGAGGGGATAAATACCTACACATCAAGAGTATTTCTACTTCCTCAAGGGTATTTTCCAGTATTTTATTCATTTTCATCATCTACATCGAGTGCAAGGAATAATTGAAGTGCTTCCCCACAGACGGAGTTGATTAATTTTAATCGTTTTTGCTTAGACATTTTAAAAATGAAAATAAAAATAAAATTGTGAAAGTTTTTTTTGCAAATTGAAATCAATCAATTTGAACTTTGCAAAGTCCAAAACTGGACTGCGCATGCTCCTTTTAAAGTTTTCAAGTTTTAAAGTTTTCAAGTTTTAAAGTTTTTTTCAAAAGCCACTTTGATTTGCTCTAATGTATCAGAAGTTATGATTATTTGAAAATTGAATTTTTTAGATGTTCTTTCTTTTCAACTCTTTTAGTACATCGTCTCAAAAAATCATCCAAAAATTTCAATTTTCAAAAAATCATAACTTCTATTTTGTTCTAGTAATCGTAGTTCCTTATTTTTTTTTACTTTGTTCAACTACTTTTGGATGGTATTTCTGAAACTGGTGATACTTACCCCGAAAAAAATTTTAGTCAAAATGCTGTTTGACCATCAATTATAAATGCACTGTTTTCCCCAACTAGGAGCGAGGGGCCAAAAGTCGTTTCCTTTAGCCATTGAGATTTGCATTTGTACTAGACTTTCTCCAGTTTTATAAATTTTCTACAGTGCAATTGCAAATAGCTAAGGCATTGGAAGAAACTTTTGGCCCATGCCCTTTTGCTGGGGAAGCAGTGCCTTAGTAATTGATGGTCAACATCATTTTGACTGGATTTTTTTTGGGAGAAAGTCTTAGGAGTTTCAAAAAGACCATCCAAAAGTAGTGAAACACGGTAAAAAAAATCAAGACTCTACGATCATTAAAACAAAAGTTATGGTTTATTGAAAATTGAAATTATTGGATGTTATTTTGAGGCAATGTACTAAGAGATGGATGGGTTTCAAAAGAACATCCAAAAATTTCAATTTTCAAAAAATCATAACTTCTATTTTGTTCTAGTAATCGTAGTTCCTTATTTTTTTTTACTTTGTTCAACTACTTTTGGATGGTATTTCTGAAACTGGTGATACTTACCCCGAAAAAAATTTTAGTCAAAATGCTGTTTGACCATCAATTATAAATGCACTGTTTTCCCCAACTAGGAGCGAGGGGCCAAAAGTCGTTTCCTTTAGCCATTGAGATTTGCATTTGTACTAGACTTTCTCCAGTTTTATAAATTTTCTACAGTGCAATTGCAAATAGCTAAGGCATTGGAAGAAACTTTTGGCCCATGCCCTTTTGCTGGGGAAGCAGTGCCTTAGTAATTGATGGTCAACATCATTTTGACTGGATTTTTTTTGGGAGAAAGTCTTAGGAGTTTCAAAAAGACCATCCAAAAGTAGTGAACCACGGTAAAAAAAATCAAGACTCTACGATCATTAAAACAAAAGTTATGGTTTATTGAAAATTGAAATTATTGGATGTTATTTTGAGGCAATGTACTAAGAGATGGATGGGTTTCAAAAGAACATCCAAAAATTTCAATTTTCAAAAAATCATAACTTTTGCTTTAGTGATCGTAGAGTCTTGATGTTTTTACCGTGTTTCACTACTTTTGGATGGTCTCTTTGAAACTGCTAAGACTCTCCAAAAAAAATCCAGTCAAAATGCTGTTGACCATGAATTACTAAGGCANATGGATGGGTTTCAAAAGAACATCCAAAAATTTCAATTTTCAAAAAATCATAACTTTTGTTTTAGTGATCGTAGTCTTGATGTTTTTACCGTGTTTCACTACTTTTGGATCGTCTCTTTGAAACTGCTAAGACTCTCCAAAAAAAATCCAGTCAAAATGCTGTTGACCATGAATTACTAAGGCACTGCTTCCCCAGCAAAAGGGCATGGGCCAAAAGTCTCTTTCAATGCCTTAGCTATTTGCAATTGCACTGTATATGATCAATAAGTTTATGCATTTTGGCCAATAGTGAAAGTTTTCTTTGGTCCCATAACGTGTAATGAAGGAAAAAACTATAATTATATTTCATAAACACTTTGTTTTCTCATATTTGTCTTAAGAGAAGATCGTTTATCACTAAAATTATTGAAAAGTAGTATTATGACTTTAAATTCCAAATCACTAACGCCGGTATTATGTTTCATGTCATTCGTCCTTCATTTGAAGAAATGCAATATGATTATTGATTTTTTGCAAAAATCTTAATTGACAAAGTAAATCGCACGTAGGTAATTAAACTGCATAATTTCCAACATATATGACAATGTTCATACGACTTTCTTGTCCGTCTGTTTGTAACTATATACAAAATCATGTCTCCTAAAGGAAGTATATTTAGAAATTTTTTACTAGAATTGTTAGTCTGAAGTCATATTAGCAGACTTATTTTTTAAGGAAAACAAAATTTTCATTTCGATACCATCGATGTCAAAAAAATATACAATTGCCTGCCTCCCTTTCTCAATTTCTACTTCTTTTTATCATGTCATCTATTGTAATCTCTCTTTTATTTCACTATGTTCTTGGTTGGTTAGTGTTACTGCCAATTTTTGTTAATTGAATTAGAATTTCAGAGTTTAAATAAAATTTATTGTTAGCGTTCTATGGTGTTGAGTCTTATTTTCTAACATTATATAATGAACTGTCCGTATACTTCTACCAGGCTCGTATTAAAGTTAGAAAAACACAAACTTTCTGTCAGAATTGAACATTATATTTTTGATGGGTTTTTCTTTCATAACACCTGAATACTAGAGACATGTGTGGTTTATACCTCATACATAATATTATACAATATAATTCAACCGAAATTAAATTCCGTTTAAATTACCTAAATTCTATCATTTTTATTAGCATACCCTTTTCGATGAAATCGACGGATTTCCCTATCAGGATTTTTATTTCCGGATTTTCCAAGCCGGATTTTCGTTTGCTAGATTTTCGCTGATTCGATTTACCCATAACGCAAATTAGAAAGAGACATTAGTATATAGATTATGGCATAGCTAATAAAAACCACCTTAGGCCTAGATCGTCCAAGTGGTCTAAATTTTGATTATAAATACTCTAAATAAGAAGGAAATTTACAGAATTTGTTTCCGAACTAACTATATACTACATTTCTAAAAATAAAAAAATCCGACAAAACCTAATCTCAAAACTTAAGAAATATGCAATGAAGAAACGGAAGTTTGCTTTTCTAACTTTGGTTTAAGAATCAGCTTTTTTTTCCATTATAGGGAATGCAATTCGAATTTGCGGTGAAAACGGAAGTTGGGTCTGGGGAAATTGGACAAACTATAACGAATGCCTGGAATATCTTGATGACACGCCGCCAAACGTAAGCCAAATTTTAAAAAGTACAGCTGAAGCATTTTATATTCGTTTTGGTTGTTCCCACTAAACAATTTACTCAAAAAATGGCTACTAGGAAGTTATGTAGTAGAAGTTAAATTCAACACATAATTACTCATTACGGATATGTTCCTAAAATGGTGAGAACATATTAATGGTGATGAATCGATGTGGGATCATACCTCAATAGAGGAATATTTTTTGAGAACTTTTTGTGTCAACTCTAAAATGGCGACTGACCATCTGATGTAAATAATGTTTTGGTTTTAACAAAATTTTCATCACCCTTTTTTGCTGAACATCGATTTTAATCACTGGGAACTAATCCCTGTGAATTATACTCTGTAGCAGTTAATTTGTTGCTGATATATTTGACTTTAATTCTGTGTTTAGCTTTCTGTTGTAAATTATGAAGGTTGTTCATTTCAAATTACTTTTTTTAAATATTCCGTTGTCATTATACGAGATTCTAGGAAGAATTCATTTCATTTCAAAGAAAATCAAAGGTATATAATTCCAATTAGTTCCTAAGATGGATTCACAACTATATTTAGGGTCAAGACAAGAGAAATAAATGAAAATAAAATAGAATAATGCATGTGAAATTTTGGCATAAGTTCTACTAACTTCTTATTCCTAGAAAGTAAATAATTTTCTCATATTACAGACTCCCGTTCACGCTAACTCGGATGATCCTCACGACAACGGCGCTAAGCTTCCACTACAGAATTTCCAGAAATTCTGTCGTGAGGATCATCCGAGTTACCGTGAATAGGAGTTTGTAGTTAATATTACCGGATGGAAAAGGTTAAAAATTAATCTTCTCACTTACTACCGTATTCGTTCATGTATTACGCACGAAATAAAAAGGTTCTTTGGGTTTGAGAATGGTCGAATTACATACTTAACACCACCACTTGCACCAACACAAATAGAGTAATANACTTGCACCAACACAAATAGAATAATATATCACGATACGCGCATATACAATCCCCTCTAAAACTAAAATTTCTTGAATAGTATTTTGTAAAATAGCATTTATGTACANTATATCACGATACGCGCATATACAATCCCCTCTAAAACTAAAATTTCTTGAATAGTATTTTGTAAAATAGCATTTGTGTATTATACTCCACCGAATTTCGACAAAATGAATACCATGTCTAGACGAATAATTACCATGTTATGTCGAGATTCCTATTTCTGCGTTGGTGCAAAAAGTCGTAAGTAGGATTTACTTGTCAACCACTTTGAACTTTAAGCAGTATATCAGATATGATCGGTTAAAGTTAATATAGATCAATGCTTTGTATAATTCTATATAAAGTAGATTTTAGCTTGTAACAAACTCGGATGTAATTACAGTGTAGGAAAGTATTTTACTTGAGGTAGGAAATAGTTACATAATTTCTGATTGTGAATCAATCTGCATGAAATTTTCAACGAATATGAGTATTGTCAATAGATATGTTCATTCAAAATTTTGAAATGGTAAATTGAAAGGGAGCCGAATTTTCAGAGAGAAACTAAATTGAACACGGAGAAAGCTGGTAATAATTTTACTCGAGTTTCATTTTATCGATGAACCCGGCGATAATTCGGAAGGAAACAATTACAATTTAATTATACTCAATTGACCCCTCTTTAACTAAAATCAACTCATACAACAGTCCCCGGAAAGATTTTAATATGACTTAACTCGTTACCAGCCTAAGCATTTATCTCCACATTCTTGAAGTCATCCAATGTTTCATATTGTTTTCCGCCTTTTCAAACCTTCGTGTAGAGTAAACTCTATCAATTATCAACAAAGTTAAAGTCCGACGGACACGCTAGCCTACTCATAGGCGAAATATTATGTACCCAATGAAAGGTCTTCGTTGGACATGAGGTTTGATATCTTGCACTATTCTGCATGAAAATGCCATTTCCTTAAATCAATAAATTTAAAATGGGAAATCAGGATCGGGGCAAGTAGCCCTGATACAAAATTAGATTATGTTTTGTAGCTTGGATGGCTTATGAAGAATTCGAGGTTAGCCTAAAGCACCCTAATCCCTGAGGTATCTTCCTCCACGNACCCAATGAAAGGTCTTCGTTGGACATGAGGTTTGATATCTTGCACTATTCTGCATGAAAATGCCATTTCCTTAACTCAATAAATTTAAAATGGGAAATCAGGATCGGGGCAAGTAGCCCTAATACAAAATTAGATTATGTTTTGTAGCTTGGATGGCTTATGAAGAATCCGAGGTTAGCTTAAAGCACCCTGACCCCTGAAGTATCTTCCTCCACGTATGACGCTATGAAAAAATTAGCCAATTCTTTCGAAAATCGTAAGAATAGGAGGAAAAGCCACCCGATCTTACTTTATTTTAATACTTCTCATCGCTTCAGATAATAATTTTCCATGACAAGTGTTCTCCTTTGCCAGGGCGAGCCTATATAATTCTATTATATCATTATTCTAATATATATTATATTATTAGCCTATTATATTATTAGCCTATTATATTATTAGCCTAATATATTATTCTCATGAAAGCTTCTGCAGGTATTTTCTGAAGCGAATACTGTCAGTTGAGTTTAAAAAGATGCGTAGAGTGTGTATAGTAGTGTTTGGGTACAAATCGTGCTACAATTCGTGCGAAATAACTGATCTGTTGCTCATTTGTTGTAAAAATAGTCATCGAACTCTTGGAGAAAGTTATGGTTCGCACTTTTAGTTTCTTCTTTGGGATATGATATTGCTGTATTTTTCAAATATATTCTTATACATCATTTAAACCTTGCTATTTTCTTTTTCATTTGCATATTCGAATCTCCATTTTTGGTCAAAATATTTATCTCACGATTTTAAAAATTTAACAGCGACTTCCGCTTCTTGATTCGCAAATTCTAGTTCATAATATACACTTGAAGTCAAGCAAATATTCAATGATAAAACCAGCAACAACATTTTAGCAAGTTTTATGTCACAGATTGCGAAATTTATTCGGGGAACTAGCTAAAATTGACGGTGAAATTAACCTCGAGTAATTATTTTTCCAACTTTTTCAAAGAAAATTAATAAATAGCTCTGCTCCCTTTCAGTCTATGTTCCTGAAGTTTTGGGTGAACATTGCTAATCAAAACAAGCATATTTGGTGAAATTATCGCAAAGTTAGGGTCAAAAATAAATAAATTATGTAGACAACTCCTACCTCAAGCAAAATTATATCCCGCACTGTATCTTAGCGCCTGTAAAGAACCCTGAAATGTCTCGGTCTGTGCCTGACGTGTAGGGTTTTGGGTACCGCGTGCTTCCGGCATAGAGTATTGTCACAGAATGTTTGTCACTAGAAGTATTCGTCTCAAATATTCGTCAACGACATTTTGTTTGGAATCGAATATCCTTCACACGTACAGATCTTCGCACCGAACCATCGTCACTTCTAAAGTTCCGCTCCAAATATAATCCACTGTTTTCAATAAAACTTTAGAATTGCTTTAAGGGTTTAAAGAAATAGCAACTTTTAACCGAAACATTTAGAAGGATTTACATTAGAGTTATGAAATTCGTCAAAAAAATTAATTTATTAAGTTAATGCGGGTCATTTGAGAAACGGAGTGGAACTATACAATAAGCTTCCAATCCTTGATTATTTGTAGCAAGCGGCACATAAACTTGATTTAGTTGCTTATTGTTCTGACCTTAGTGAGTTCGGGAAATTAGCTATTCAGAGTACCCATGTATGCAATTTGTTAATTATATTCACATTTTGTTTTAATCTAATTTTAACTTAAAATTGAGAATTTTGCGCTTCGGTAGATAATCTTCATTCAGATGTTTCGGGTTTTAATATTATTATTTTTGTTATTCCCAATTTTGACTCATGTAAAATAATATCTAATTTTTGTAAAACAATTCTGGATTAGAAATTTAAACTTTCAAAATTTTAATACCAAGTTATAGGAAAGTTCACAGCAAGATAATTAAAACTAAGATTGTAAATAAAACTTATCTGAGGAATCTTTTTTGTAGAATATTCAATTGATTTACTGTATGCTCTAGTCTATTCCAAATTTTACACATATTGATTTACTTTTCAGTTTTTTCTTTTGTCATTTTTTCATTTCAATTCAAATTTTCTTCATTCTTCCTATTTAATGGTTGCCTCCACTCTCTGAATTGATAAAGAGAAATAATATTATCCCTACCTACTCAATTTTTCAATTCTCCTCATTTCCACTCATATTTTCAATGCAAAGAAGCAACTCATACTTCTTTGTGCATCCTCGATGTCTTCTGTTTAGAAAAGTGAAAAGCCTCACGATTTCGTAGTGAAGTAAATATTCCAGTTGTAGCCGTGTGGATAGAAATGAAATATAACGTACTTTTCGTTTATACTTGTCATGAAAGTTTATAAAACTTTTCTATAAATTCTAATCAGTAAGAACCCGATTATATGCATTAAGATGATTATAAACGCTTAAAAACGCAAGAATATGCTTTTATTAAAATGAGCATAAAGTGGATATAATCATGTGCACACGTTAAACCACTCAGAAGGCTTACTTTGAGTCCAATAATATAACTAACGTATTTACTACATTATAAGTCGCGTCTTGTAAAGCAGTTAATCAGACATCTGTCTGATTAACTGAAGTTCACATGTTGAAATCGGAAATGATTAGAATGTACTGCAGAGCAGACTGACCACACCGGGTGTATAAGTTAGTATATACGTAAGCTAGAGTATTAAATTTGCTAAGGAACTAAGTTTGTAATTCTCACATAAAACAACATTTCTGCGCGCTAACCTAAATAAATAACATAACCTAAATCCAGTGAATTCTACCAAGGAACTAGATTAAAAAATTAATTTAAATTTGGAATCCGCATTTATATTCGTTAACAAAAATCAATGAATTTTTGAATTCTTTTTTATTCAATTGTCAATGCGACAAAATGGAACTATTATTTNAGTTAACAAAAATCAATGAATTTTTGAATTCTTTTTTATTCAATTGTCAATGCGACAAAATGGAACTATTATTTTGCCTCAATTGTATTAAATTTTGGATCCTTAGCTACAATTTCATATAAGTTAGAATAAGGGACTTAAACAATTGCAAAACTGGAATTCCATAAACAAATCTTCACAAAAAAGTTTAAATATTGTGTCGGAGAATCCCCTTGTCAGATCCAAATTCAAATCAAGACTTTTTGAATTTGAATTTGGGTCTGACAAGGGGATTTTCCGACAATTGACAATGTTTGGAATAATTTTTATAACAACGAAGCAGTGTTCTCCATGACTCTGACTCCGGAGTCATGAATNTTTGAATTTGGGTCTGACAAGGGGATTTTCCGACAATTGACAGAATGTTTGGAATAATTTTTATAACAACGAAGCAGTGTTCTCCATGACTCTGACTCCGGAGTCATGAATTTGACTCCGGAGTCATGACTCTGACTCTGACTTTCACGACTCTGACTCCCAGGGTTTTTGGGAATCGGGAGTCATTTGATGACTCTGACTCCAAGGGTTTTGGGAGTCGACTCCCAGTCGTCCAGAGTCATGANAATTAACCTCGAGTAATTATTTTTCCAACTTTTTCAAAGAAAATTAATAAATAGCTCTGCTCCCTTTCAGTCTACGTTCCTGAAGTTTTGGGTGAACATTGCTAGTCAAAACAAGCATATTTGGTGAAATTATCGCACAGTTAGGGTCAAAAATAAATAAATTATGTAGACAACTCCTACCTCAAGCAAAATTATATCCCGCACTGTATCTTAGCGCCTGTAAAGAACCCTNCAAATTATGTAGACAACTCCTACCTCAAGCAAAATTATATCCCGCACTGTATCTTAGCGCCTGTAAAGAACCCTGAAATGTCTCGGTCTGTGCCTGACGTGTAGGGTTTTGGGTACCGCGTGCTTCCGGCATAGAGTATTGTCACAGAATGTTTGTCACTAGAAGTATTCGTCTCAAATATTCGTCAACGACATTTTGTTTGGAATCGAATATCCTTCACACGTANTTTGTCACTAGAAGTATTCGTCTCAAATATTCGTCAACGACATTTTGTTTGGAATCGAATATCCTTCACACGTATAAATCTTCGCACCGAACCATCGTCACTTCTAAAGTTCCGCTCCAAATATAATCCGCTGTTTTCAATAAAACTTTAGGATTGCTTTAAGGGTTTAAAGAAATAGCAACTTTTAACCGAAACATTTAGAAGGATTTACATTAGAGTTATAAAATTCGTCAAAAAAATTAATTTATTAAGTTAATGCGGGTCATTTGAGAAACGGAGTGGAACTATACAATAAGCTTCCAATCCTTGATTATTTGTAGCAAGCGGCACATAAACTTGATTTAGTTGCTTATTGTTCTAACCTTAGTGAGTTCGGGAAATTAGCTATTCAGAGTATCCATGTATGCAATTTGTTAATTATATTCACATTTTGTTTTAATCTAATTTTAACTTAAAGTTGAGAATTTTGCGCTTCGGTAGATAATCTTCATTCAGATGTTTCGGGTTTTAATATTATTATTTTTGTTATTCCTAGTTTTGACTCATGTAAAATAATATCTAATTTTTGTAAAACAATTCTGGATTAGAAATTTAAACTTTCAAAATTTTAATACCAAGTTATAGGAAAGTTCACAGCAAGATAATTAAAACTAAGATTGTAAATAAAACTTATCTGAGGAATCTTTTTTGTAGAATATTCAATTGATTTACTGTATGCTCTAGTCTATTCCAAATTTTACACATATTGATTTACTTTTCAGTTTTTTCTTTTGTCATTTTTTCATTTCAATTCAAATTTTCTTCATTCTTCCTATTTAATGGTTGCCTCCACTCTCTGAATTGATAAAGAGAAATAATATTATCCCTACCTACTCAATTTTTCAATTCTCCTCATTTCCACTCATATTTTCAATGCAAAGAAGCAACTCATACTTCTTTGTGCATTCTCGATGTCTTGTGTTTAGAAAAGTGAAAAGCCTCACGATTTCGTAGTGAAGTAAATATTCCAGTTATAGCCGTGTGGATAGAAATGAAATATAACGTACTTTTCGTTTATACTTGTCATGAAAGATTATAAAACTTTTCTATAAATTCTAATCAGTAAGAACCCGATTATATGCATTAAGATGATTATAAACGCTTAAAAACGCAAGAATATGCTTTTATTAAAATGAGCATAAAGTGGATATAATCATGTGCACACGTTAAACCACTCAGAAGGCTTACTTTGAGTCCAATAATATAACTAACGTATTTACTACATTATAAGTCGCGTCTTGTAAAGCAGTTAATCAGACATCTGTCTGATTAACTGAAGTTCACATGTTGAAATCGGAAATGATTAGAATGTACTGCAGAGCAGACTGACCACACCGGGTGTATAAGTTAGTATATACGTAAGCTAGAGTATTAAATTTGCTAAGGAACTAAGTTTGTAATTCTCACATAAAACAACATTTCTGCGCGCTAACCTAAATAAATAACATAACCTAAATCCAGTGAATTCTACTAAGGAACTAGATTAAAAAATTAATTTAAATTTGGAATCCGCATTTATATTAGTTAACAAAAATCAATGAATTTTTGAATTCTTTTTTATTCAATTGTCAATGCGACAAAATGGAACTATTATTTTGCCTCAATTGTATTAAATTTTGGATCCTTAGCTACAATTTCATATAAGTTAGAATAAGGGACTTAAACAATTGCAAAACTGGAATTCCATAAACAAATCTTCACAAAAAAGTTTAAATATTGTGTCGGAGAATCCCCTTGTCAGATCCAAATTCAAATCAAGACTTTTTGAATTTGAATTTGGGTCTGACAAGGGGATTTTCCGACAATTGACAATGTTTGGAATAATTTTTATAACAACGAAGCAGTGTTCTCCATGACTCTGACTCCGGAGTCATGAATCTGACTCCGGAGTCATGACTGACTCTGACTTTCACGACTCTGACTCCCAGGGTTTTTTGGAATCGGGAGTCATTTGATGACTCTGACTCCAAGGGTTTTGGGAGTCGACTCCCAGTCGTCCAGAGTCATGACNGGAATCGGGAGTCATTTGATGACTCTGACTCCAAGGGTTTTGGGAGTCGACTCCCAGTCGTCCAGAGTCATGACTCTGGGAGTCGACTCCCAGACTTGGGAGTCATGACTCTTTTCAAACATGCGCACATGGGCATATGGGACTATTTTTTTACATTTTTTTCCTTACCTACTTTTAGTACTAAACGCAAGGTTCCTTCACAAAAAGGAACTAAAAAATAAACTTTCATCTGGTTACAACATATGCAATAATTTTTTTTTAATTTCAAATTTTTTTCATGAATGTTGGTCGACATCCAGACCCAAGGCATGGCAATGGAGCTGCAAAAAAAATTTACATGCAAATATTATTTCGATAATTATTTTTACAAAAAAGTTATGAATTATTTATTTAACCTGATGAAAGTGGGTATTTTAGTTTCTTGTTGTCAAGGAAACTTGACTAAACGTATGAAATTTTTGACTCAGAGTCGACTCCCAAAATTCAAGGAGTCAGAGTCATGACTCCGAGAGTCGACTCTTAACATTTAGAGAGTCAGAGTCATGACTCCCAGAGTCAAAGACTCTGACTCCGGCCAAACTGGGAGTCATGGAGAACACTGAACGAAGCCTGAATTAACATCAGCATTTCCGGGTAAGTTTTCAGACATCAATTTCTTTTGCTTCTTTCAATGAGAAGACAAAATTACGAAATAAATCTTTTTCGTCCAAAACCTGAGCTAACTTAGAAGCAGCGGGTTTTTTATTATTTTCACCTGTTTAGTGCCAGAGTGACATTTAATTTTGGGATATAATTATCTTTGATACATATTCAACCATTTCTGTTTAGTTGAGATTTTGATACGTTGTACAGAAATACACTAAGAAAGATTGAGAACAACAAAAATTTGAGAGATTTTTTATAGAAAAAAAAAATTTTTTTATGCATATTCCAAGGTGAAAATCGATTAAAATTTCATTAATTCTGCCGAAATAAACGTTAAAAACTTAGAAATGCTAGCATATGCAAATATGCAAGAAAAGTCGAAAATATGGAAAAACATTCACTATAAGACTTGGTCACTGGGGTCAGAAAGGTTAGATTCATGGAGATCCTAAAGTCCGGAATCATACGACCCAGAAAAAAAAAGTATTTCTTCTAAAGTAGACCCAGAAAAAATTTCTTGCGAAAGAAGAAAATTTTTGAAAAGATTTCAATTCAGATGTGTTGCACTGCTTATAAAGCAGTTTTATAATTCCCATAAATTTCATAAGTGACAACCTAAGTAATCAGGCTGACGTCAACTCGATCTTATAATCAAGTTAAAGTAAAAATTTTATCAATTTTAAAAAATTTGAAAAGTGTTATCTGTCATTTTCAAAAATTTCAGAAACTCTTTAAACATTGACTGTTATCATCTGAGAGTCGAAGTGACATAGATTTTGCTCTATTAATTTCATAACTTTGATTAACATTTCTACATTACTACATTTCAGTAATGTATGTCTTTCTGTCACTATGTTCATCTATCCATATGTACGTCGACAAAATTTTAGTGCGGTTATATGTATTGATATTCAACTGTCTATAAGGTACATAACACAAAAATTAACGAGTTGGAACTTACTATTGTCCCATGCTGTTCGACAGAAAAAGGAGTTCGTATATAGCTTTTATTACGTTTTTTTTATTACGTTTGCTATTTATTATTAATATGTTAAATTTTTTAAACCTTGCAACTGTTTGCATGCTGCTCAAATTTGGAAAATAATGGACCAGGTCTAAAAATCAGAGTTTTGGTCCCACTGGTTAAATAGTTGCAGCTGTTTAAATTTTTATTTATTTTAAACGGAGATTCTGGGGCACCCCGTGCCTCATGTGTTTTTGCTCATAACCCTCCGAAACAAATATTAGATGGGTGCAGATACCTATTAGTGATATAGAGATTAAGGCTATTAATGGATCATGCCTGGGATTGTATGGTTCAGTATGGTTCAATTCACTTTCAGTTGTAATAATTATGTGACTAATTTTACAGTCATAAACAATTTCCGCATGTTAGATATATTTTTCCAAATCAAGTCAAAAAAATTGGTTGTATAAAAGTGCTGTACAGTATTTTAATGGTTTTTCAATCTAAAAGTGTGTTCGAAAACCATTGAAACACAATTTTGTTTTATCCGTTGGTTGACTCAGTTTCCATTTTAATGCTTTAATATTTTTGATAATAATCAAATGATTTTATTGTTTCAATTACCCTAAAATCTCGCCTATAGGTCGCTCACTCAGATAGGTCGCAGGATTTAAAGTGCAAAATCTGAAACACAGATAGGTCGCTCTCGCGTATAGGTCGCCATTTCTCAGCTGAGTTTTAGGAGGGAACTTTGCAAATGTGAAATATATAATCAGTGTAAGTAGTTGTTTAATCGAAACAATCGGAGACGAAGACAGTAGCTCTGAACTGGATTTAGTTGAAGAAATGCAGAATTTAGGCGTAGATATCGATTCCGAAGAATTTAATGGAGATAGGTTCGATGGGTTTTAAAGTGACCTAATAGAATAAATTTAATAAATTTGTCCCTTTAGATAGTAGTGATACATTAAAAACATAGATTTCCAAATTTAAAAAATTTGAATTTTCAATCATCAGATTAGTCGCTCTCGGGTATAAGTCGCAGCTTCAAAATTTCCCAGAAATTTTTCTAAAAAGCATCAGATAAGGGCGACCTATCTGCGAGATTTTAGGGTAATTCATTCCTACCCAAGTGAAAAAGAAAGTGATTAAATGTTCATATTATCTTATACTAAAACCAAATAGAGTCCAATGTCTGATTATAAATTTCATGCCATATTTCAGATTGTTAACAGTTCAATGGTTGTGGTTGATGCAGTTCGTTGGATCCTGTTCATTGGCTCAATTCTTTCATTTCTCTGTCTCACCACATCACTATTCATCTTCTACCATTTCAAGTAAAATATTATTGTTACATGATGCATAATTAAGTATTTACAATTACAGTATAGCTTACTAAAGGCATACAAATGAGATTTTATATTATATTTATATACAGTGTGTATTAGTAACGAATCAACGGGGATACCCACTCTAACCAACTCTCACCCAACCCCACCATCAGTTATGGGCAACGATTCGCAGTTTGATATTCAAATTTTTGTTTTATTGTTGTAATATTTAATGCGAAGATGAAAACCAAAATTTGTTTGATAGCCGGTATAAGTATTAACTAATAATTGCTGCCTTTTCCGAAATAGTGATTTTTGAGTTTTCCTTGTTTTTTGCGTATTTATTCGAACCATGGGGCGTCCGCCAAATCTTTATGTAATTATTATAAAATTACATTACCGCTATCCAAACGAATCATATCAGCAAATATAGGATGCTGCGAAATGTAAGACGGGTTTCACGATCGACTGAATCATTGTTTGGGAATGGATGGGGGGACACCTCGAACAAATGATTCATTAACGAGTGGTATCCTGTTAGACTTAAGTTTAAAATATGCATAAAATACGACAGTACCGGGAATGCGTGAAAGTGTGTAATGGAAAAGCGTTGGTTAAATTCGGATATATGAGTTCAAGCTATCATCTCATTCTGTTAAGTCACTCCCATAGCCAGATTTATTGCCCATAACTGACATCCCGAGTTTTTAAATTCTACACAGGCTGTGTACAACGTTATGTAGAAACTTTTATGTCTATTTATGGCCCTATAGTCTTTAGAATTCATTCGACAAACCTGGCGAATATTTTCTGTAGAAAACATTAGCCAGGAATTGGAAAATGAAAAAAAAAATTCTTCACTTTTCTAAACTCAATAACACCTATCAGCTTCGAACCCACCACCACTCGATACAACTCATTTACCTTAACACTTACACCATACTTCCTATGACTGAGCTCAGATAGTAAAATACCCATTGTTATTTCTCATACAAAAGTAACTTGACGAATCAGAAAATATTGTAGATTTGACGCCGTTGTTGATTTAGTTAATTGACTCAAGCGATCAAAAACTTTGAGTATATTACGAACAAGATATTCAATATTGCTTTACTATGGAATTTTTTTTTCTAATAAACACTAAAATTCTATCTTAAATTCTTACCAAAAATGGCAAAAATCTAGCTAAAAATATTGAAAAACAATGTTTAGGCCATAAATCCTTTTCGATTAAAAAAAATACTCAAAATCTTTATAAAAGAATAAAAAGTCTTGTCAAAAATAAAAATTTTGCTAAAAATAACAAAAAAAAATTTTTTTTTACTGTTTATAAAATTCAAAAAATAAAGTATTTTATATTTCAATGATTATACTTAAACAACTAAAGTCGGTATAATAGAACTTACTAACATATGAAAAACTTGAAATTAGCTCTAGCTTTTAGTAGCATTTGAAAAATATCTTAAGAAATAATGTTAAAAAAAAAATGTTAAAAAAATTCTGCGAAATTTTTTCGTAAAACTTTTTTTATTTCTAAAAACTTGAAAATTTTCTGAAATCGTTTCCTTAATCGTCAAGAAATTTCGGTAATCTGATAATAAATAAGACCCGAGAGATGCATGTTGGTTAGCAAGATTTAAGAAAGAATCCGTAGTATAATTATTTCTGGTCAAGTTCAATCTTACGAAAAGAGTTGCAAACTTATGCCAATAGCGACAATACTGGTTAATTTTTTTTTACAATTTAGTCAATGTACTGTTTCTCCAGATAATGATTGGAGAAAGTAACAAACAATATAATGCCATATGCGGAGATTTTCTTTGAATTTGTCTAATTTGTTCTGCATAAAAAATTATTCACACTTCCTGTAGAATTGATTCTGGCAGGTTGGCTCAGTATAATATTTTATGCATAGAGTTTGCTGAATTTTCTCTAGCGGTTTCTCTTAGACAGGATTTGTGCGTAATCAATAGTACACAATCAGTTCAATAGAAATGTCTATGTATGCCCTATGTAGAATCATTTCGTCAGGAATCATTTTAGACAGGATTTCTACAGAATATAAAAACTCGGGAAAGAAATTGCGCGAGGGTTGGTTGTGGGTATCCCCGTTCATTCGTTACACTGTAAAAGATAAACAGAGAGAAGGGTGTTACGGAGATACCCCACACTTCACGCTTTCACCCACCTAATGCACACACCCACAGTGGGTGTTCAGTGATATTTGAGAAAATTGAGGAGTGGGTGACCCACTCCTCAATTTTCTCAAATCTCACTGATTTAAAATTTTCTCTTTAAGTATAAGTGAAACAGTGAAGTGCGGGGTATCCCCGTAACACCCTTAAAAACTTTCTGTATATATGAAGAAAAGCATTGAAAAACTGAGTAAATGCGATTAAAATATTTTATAACAATTTAACAATACTGATTAATTTTTATTTTATTTAAATGTTAAATATATTATTAATCACGTTCCTGCAATTGCATAATTTTTATATAAATAGTTTTTTTTTTAAATTGGTGCTAAATTTAATATTATAATCAGAAAAAATCAAGCTTTGAATTTTTGGTACATTTTTAAATATAACTAACCCAAGGTTTCCCAACTTTAATAAACAAACGACTTTTGATACTTCATACCTCGTAAGCAAATCGAAATTAAAAAAAAATGCAACTGGGTGCCAGGAGACCTTGCGAAGAGCTCCGTTATCTAGCAACAATGAAATGCAACATATAAAACCTGTTTGTTTATCGTCTACTTTGTTGATTAAAAAACAGTTGAGTAGAAATTATTTTTTCTGAAAATTATTTGACTTATGACATAACCTTATCAAGGCCTAATTGACTGTTCTTAAGGAACTTTGGTTTTACTTATGCAATTTCGTTGATACTAAAGAAAAATTATTCTATTTTTGTCATAAAAATATATTGAAACGGTTTCATAATTCATATGAGACATCAAGATGCATAAAATGCTAGCAAAATGAATCAAAATTTTAGAAAACGAGTTGTGTTGTTTGGTAATAAATTCAATATTCTAAATGCTTTGGCACAATTTGAGTGTTTATATTTATATATTCTATATAAGTCGAATATTTCTTCACCAATGAGAAACTGCGAATTGATACATAATAGAATGTTATTTAAACCAGTCGGTTTTAATACGCATAAGTTGACATAAAGTGGATTTTTGTTAACTTTCACAAGTACTACTTCCGTCTCCTACTGTTTCTTTGTGCTGAATAAATGTAACTCGACACAAAGTAAAATTACTATTTTATATAACCCTCTATATTAAAATACACTGTATATAATTTATAATTTATAGGGGTAAAGATTGACAAAATTTTCGTAACTTTGGCCTAGTTGATGCATGAGTGAGTTAAAAACCAATATTTTGTGCGGAAAAAATGTTTCTCGGTTTAGTATTTGTATGTACATTAGATAATGTAAAAAAAAATCAAAAATACGTTCTAAATTGCAAAATCAAATAACAGAAATGGTGGCACAGTGAGAAGATTGAAACGAAATAAAAAGAGCCAACATTTTATTGTTCAATATTTGACTTATAAGTTCGTAATACTTTTTTTTCACTATTTCCATTGAAAATAGAGGCGTTTTGACAGGTCTTGCACAAGTAATTGAATTTTCTCTCTGCTCTACCACTGAGCCAGAAAAAGTGGATTAGCAATATGAAGATATGGGAAGTGGTTGTTTGCAGTAATACGATAAAAAAAAAGGTCTTATTTCAATTTCTAAAGTAAAAATAGCAGTGAGGCAATTCCCGATTTTGGTTATAAGATAAAAAGTTGTTAAATTTTAAATGTTTTTATTTTATAATAAGCTGACATCATTTTAGACATCTGTGATTGGCCTGATTATTTTTATTCTCCGTTAAAGTTTAATAAGCTCAGGGGCAACTTTTTACTTTGTATTTTTATTGTTAAAATACAAATGAGTCCCTTCAGCTGAGGAAGAGAAAAGGGTCAAACTCGAACTTTTTTTATATTGTAGTTGAAGAGTTGTATGAGAGAAATGAAACTTACTAGTGAACTCACAAGTGGTGCTTCCCTCTCAAGCATTCCCTCAACTTAAACATGCAAAAAAGGCATGGGAAATTTTTGGAATAACAAAGTCAAAAATAATTATCAAAATTTGACTTTTCACGCTTCTCAATTTCCTAATTATGTCACTAATTAAAATATATCAAATAAAAATTTAACACTTAACCAGGCTGTGTGGAATATCCTCAAAATTGTTGAAAGAGGTTATCCGCAGCAATAATTATAAAAGCGTTATTTCAATTTCTATGAAAGTCAAAATAAAACATTGCACTCGTCCAAGTTTTTTTTTAATTAAGAAGTTTGATACTGGGGTGTTTTTTATAAATGACAAGTTAGATATGTATGTATTTTGAGGATTCGTTCAGTTTATCGATCATGATTTGGTTATTACCAATAGCACAACCGTTCCATGGATGAGCGTCATGGATAAGAAATAAAAACACTTTTTCATAAATCATAATTTTTCAATAACCTTTATGAATTGTATTTTATAGCTTATGAATTTCTATATTCATAATATTTGCAAAATTCTAGTGTNTTCAATAACCTTTATGAATTGTATTTTATAGCTTATGAATTTCTATATTCATAATATTTGCAAAATTCTAGTGTTTATATCACTTCCCTATTATTTGTTAGTTATAAATATTTTATAAATCACGCCATCTTCATTTATGACTATAAGAAAATTTTTGGAAAGTCAACTAAGCGACATTTAACAATTAAAATGGTTTAGTATTGCCTCGTTATATTGAAATGAATCCATGTGGCTATTGCTTACTGGTAATCCTTACTCTCAATGATTCTCCGTATAATGATCTAAAATACCTGTTTTCTGTTTTCTGGAGGCGTTTGCGGTGTGACCGTGTNAATGATTCTCCGTATAATGATCTAAAATACCTGTTTTCTGTTTTCTGGAGGCGTTTGCGGTGTGACCGTGTGAAGGTCCATGTCCATTTGATGCTCTCCCTGGCTAGCCGCTCCGTCCTACTGATTTTTGTNTTCAATAACCTTTATGAATTGTATTTTATAGCTTATGAATTTCTATATTCATAATATTTGCAAAATTCTAGTGTCTATATCACTTCCCTATTATTTGTTAGTTATAAATATTTTATAAATTACGCCATCTTCATTTATGACTATAAGAAAATTTTTGGAAAGTCAACTAAGCGACATTTAACAATTAAAATGGTTTAGTATTGCCTCGTTATATTGAAATGAATCCATGTGGCTATTGCTTACTGGTAATCCTTACTCTCAGTGATTCTCCGTATAATGATCTAAAATACCTGTTTTCTGTTTTCTGGAGGCGTTTGAGGTGTGACCGTGTGAAGGTCCATGTCCATTTGATGCTCTCCCTGGCTAGCCGCTCCGTCCTACTGATTTTTGTNCGGTGTGACCGTGTGAAGGTCCATGTCCATTTGATGCTCTCCCTGGCTAGCCGCTCCGTCCTACTGATTTTTGTCACAGAACCGTTCATCCTCCATAGATCAGACAACTACAGGAAAGTAGTAAGACAAAACTTCTCAACCAATGATGTTCTTCTTTTACACTGATTGATTGTTTATAGGACTGGGTTTGCAAACTAGTTTTATCTCTACTGATGTACGCGACAGTGTCATCTATCCAATGGATGTTTGTACAAGGGCACTACCTCCACGGCAGACTCACCACGAACATTTTTGACAAGGGTACGCCCTTCAAGATGTATTATTCCATTGGATGGGGTAAGTCATTTTGGAGAGCTTACTTACTGTACTGTTAACTTGTGTAATCGACAAATGGATAGAATTTTATGGGGGGAAGAATACTTTGGTTCTAAGTGGAAAAGCAACATATGCCATGTATTGAGTCGTTTTACCGCTAACTTCAGGTATGCGGTCGTGGATTGAGATTTCTGTGATCAACAGTCGTGAACTTAGCTGTGGGGTGTTAGTGCTCAGAATTATTTTTGTTACCAAATTTAAATCCAACATGCCAAAACGTGATATTCCATGCTATTGTGGAAACCTAATTTAAGATTTCATACCGATTGAGTATTAAGTCCCAAGCGTCTTTTCTGCGCAACGCGAAACTTCGAGGACAATAACAAATCTGACCTTGAATTCATAACATGAGTGAGACAAAAATTCTTTTGCTCTGCTGCTTGTTGTTTATTTTCCCGCTCGCAGAGTTGTTCCCTCCAAAATAACCGCTACGGGAAACGGATTATTTTTAAATTTCCATCCTACTCTTTCATTCAGTGTTTG
>NIPM01000235.1:0-25779 GCA_002738285.1 Holacanthella duospinosa | reverse complement strand
TTTACATATGCGCAGTGAATTAATTTTGACATACCCTGGTTTTCTGACGGGCACGCATTTGTAAATTGCAATACCGGTAGTAGGGTAGCATGTTCCTCCATACAGCATGTTCCCCCAGCCTCTCAAAACTAATGTGGGGATAAAAATCAGGACAGGTCGTCTGTGCCGTGTTAACCCGCCATATACGGTCAAAAATTGGTCCTTAAACCTACAGCCTGTAGGGGTTTACATCCCCACATCTCTTCAAGAGCCTAGGATGGCTGCCTGTAATGATAAAACGTCTCTCTCTACAGCCGTTTTCGCTATTAGAAAACAATATCATTACGAGCCAAAATATTTGTAAAATAATATATTGCGCATGCAAAAGTCCATTGCGCATATATGAATTCCCGAAGCGCATATACAAATGCCCNGTGAATTCCCGATGCGCATATACAAATGCCCACCATTCATGCTAAAGCCCATTGAGCATAAATAAATTCCACTGCGCGAATATAAATTCCCACTGCGCATGTAAAGTACCACTGCACATATATAAATGCTCACTGCGCATATGTTAATACCCACCGCGCATGCAGAAGTCCATTACGAATATAGAAATGCTCACTGCGCATATATAAAGGCCTACTGCGCATGCCAAAGTCCATTGCGCATATGCAAATGTCCACTGTGCATGCAAAAGTCCATTGCGCATTTATAGATGTCCATTCTACATGCAGAATTTTATTGCGCACATATATTTGTCTACTTCACATATATAAATTCCCATAGAGAATATATAAATGTCCACTGCGCACGCAAATGTCCATTTCGCATATATTAATACCCACTGCGCATGCAAAATTACATTGCACATATATAATTACCCACTGCGCATATATGAATGCTTACTGCACATATGTAAATGCTTACTGCGCATATGTAAATGCTCACTGCGGTTATACACTTGCTCACTGCGCATGCAATAGTCGAATGGGCATAATTAAATGCTCAGTGTGCATATAACCATTGGCACTGCGCATGCGATAGTCCATATTGAACAACTACTCACCATTGAATTATTTTTATTGGGTAGGGAGGAATCTAAAAAATTTTACTGAATTTTTGGACTCGCACAGATGAGTTCATTTTAACTCGGGACCTCCATGATAATTCAAATTTAATTGTAATTCTGCAATGGAAGTTTCAATGAACTTTGTACCCTTGGATGACCCTTAAGGGTCTCAGCCTCGTCAACCAGTATCACTTTCAGAATCAGGGTGAAAAAACTGTATAAAATGGCAATTCATAAAAATACAATTTCACAATTTCAAATTCAACTACCTAATTTATGTGCCCATCTATACATCAGATTATGGTTGTTCAAACTAGTTTTTAGTCCAACTCAAAATCCAGGAGGATAATTTTTTCAAACTTTTTTGCGTTGCGCAGAAAAGACGCTTGGGACTTAATACTCAATCTAGCTATTATTGGTCAAAAAATTACCTCGCGGTGAATGGTCGAAAAAATTTTGTAACCAAATTTGATTTCAACAATGTAAAGTGAGATGTTGCGAATGCTAGTAAGCCAAGGGAATTTTGTATACCTATTTGGAGTTCAGCGTGGTCAGCTGTCAAAAACGGACCTATCGTTCTTAAAATTAGCGTTCAACAGTCGGAAATTTTTTAGTTGCGAAATTTGAATATAACAAGCTAAAATTAGATCTGCCATGATAGTAAGCGAAAGAAATTGTAAAAAAAAAGAATTTAGGGATTTATATCGGTCTTAGGTATTTATGTAAAAAAAAATGTCCTAGCGGTGTTAACGTATGCTGTCAATGCTCAAAAAAATTTTTTGTTACTAAATTTCTTTTACTCTGTTAAGTACGTATTGTATTAAGAATACTGCCTGGTGTGCACTCTTTTGAAATAAACGGGTTCGGGCCTTTCACGCCTTCTCTTCGCAGAACAAATTTGAACATAATCGTTTGTAGCTGACATATCTAAATTCAAGAATTATGTAGTAAATACAAAAAAAAATACAAAATCATGCAAAATAGATGCTCCATTTGAATAGCATGCATTTTTCAATGAGACCCCAAAATTGTCCACAAGTTAGCAACATACGAGCATAAATGTTGAATGTAATAGGAAGAAGAATTTCATAGCCAAATTGTACCTAAGCAACAAGTTGCACATCCTTACTAAAACCTCATCTGTGCGAAATCCTCGGTCATTCTCATGTTTCTTAAATCATCCAACTGTTGAGGATTTTTCAGTAATATCGAATGGGTTGCGTGTGAAAGCAAATAATTAAACGTTACGTGTACCTCTGCTAACGGTGATCTGCCTCCTTTAATTGCATAATNTGCGTGTGAAAGCAAATAATTAAACGTTACGTGTACCTCTGCTAACGGTGATCTGCCTCCTTTAATTGCATAATACAATGTCTCTAGCTCAAAGCATTGTATCATTAAGATGCATCAAAAAGATTTACAAAAAGAAAAACTACATCCATACACTGTTGAAAATGTACATTCTGTAAGTACGGTTTACCTGTTCCGGCAATACAATGAATAGCCGTAATATTCCAAATGAAAAATCATCAACAATTAAGTCAACCAGTATTCTAAACACTCAAATAGTATATGTCATAGTATTAACGTAACTTTTTAAAACAGAAACGTTTCTTATAGATCGATTGTCTTAAGTGTGGGAATGTATTACTAATAATGTCCTATATAAAACGTCAAAGTAGGAATTGAAGCCATCCTTCTAATATGGATGTATCCACATTCACATTTTTTTACTGCTGTTAGTCATCAAACTACAGTGAGTTTTTTGGTCGAAAACGCAGACATCTGATTTACATTACCCCCACCCATTCCAATCATCATGAATGGGCATATGAATTTNTTGGTCGAAAACGCAGACATCTGATTTACATTACCCCCACCCATTCCAATCATCATGAATGGGCATATGAATTTGTGCTATTTTAGTAAGTGTATATTTAATTTAAAATACCGCAAGAAAACGGATGTTGTTTGCGGATCCAATTTCGCAGCAGCTATCACTGCTGCTGCCATTTCTTCTCATGTAGCTGTCTTGTCTGTTTTAGGCTGTTTTCAAGCATTGTGTTAAAGTAACAATCCCTTCTGCACGGTTTTCCCGTAACCAAGGAGTTTCAATAAAAAAAATAAATTGAATGGAGATACCTCCTTGTAACAGGGAGGCCCTCGATTGTTGTTTTGAATTTAGGTGTGCTGTCATTTTAAGCCAACGACAANTTGGTCGAAAACGCAGACATCTGATTTACATTACCCCCACCCATTCCAATCATCATGAATGGGCATATGAATTTCTGCTATTTTAGTAAGTGTATGGTATATTTAATTTAAAATACCGCAAGAAAACGGATGTTGTTTGCGGATCCAATTTCGCAGCAGCTATCACTGCTGGTGCCATTTCTTCTCATGTAGCTGTCTTGTCTGTTTTAGGCTGTTTTCAAGCAGTGTGTTAAAGTAACAATCCCTTCTGCACGGTTTTCCCGTAACCAAGGAGTTTCAATTAAAAAAAAATTAAGTGAATGGAGACACCTCCTTGTAACAGGGAGGCCCTCGATTGTTGTTTTGAATTTAGGTGTGCTGTCATTTTAAGCCAACGACAATGAAATACAAGCTTTGTAATTATGCCTTGTTATCTGAATATTTCAAACCAATTAGCTCGGCTCTGAACTAATGCGAGGTTGTCTCAGACTCTGGTTCTTTGGTTTTCAGTGCTGCTTTAATAAAGCTTTGTTAGTCTTTCAAATCATAGAAGCGTTGGAAAGGATGCTCTAGACTCAAAATTTTGCTTACTCATCACCCAGAATCTTTTACAAAAAAGCTGACTTAGAGCTAACTTAGAGCTGATAATTAAACAATAACAGGCTGTCGGAATTAAAAACTCAATAAATTGAATAACACTAAAAATGATTTTTTTTTGCTCTGCGTACTGTGCGTCATTAAAAGTTTGGTTAGAAATAAAGAGGATTTAATTTCTTCAATGCAAAAAATGAGTGGAAAGTTAGTTTTACCCGATGCGCTCTCTTACAAAAAAACTAGGGAAAAATATCGCAAAATTTTTTTTTTAGATTCAAACAAACCTATTTTATGTAAATTCATTTGTTTTACTCGTATCCAAAGTGAACAAAAAGTAAGTTGTATAGGGATGTTATTTATACACAGGAGCAGAATAAGATTTGAGGTTGATTCAGTAACGGATACCACAGGAACAACTTTCTTACTAGGAGAGAATTCAGGTNCTAGACTCAAAATTTTGCTTACTCATCACCCAGAATCTTTTACAAAAAAGCTGACTTAGAGCTAACTTAGAGCTCATAATTAAACAATAACAGGCTGTCGGAATTAAAAACTCAATAAATTGAATAACAATAAAAATGATTTTTTTTTGCTCTGCGTAATGTGCGTCATTAAAAGTTTGGTTAGAAATAAAGAGGATATAATTTCTTCAATGCAAAAAATGAGTGGATAGTTAGTTTTACCCGATGCGCTCTCTTACAAAAAAACTAGGGAAAAATATCGCAAAATTTTTTTTTTAGATTCAAACAAACCTATTTTATGTAAATTCATTTGTTTTGCTCTTATCCAAAGTGAACAAAAAGTAAGTTGTATAGGGATGTTATTTATACACAGGAACAGAATAAGATTTGAGGTTGATTCAGTAACGGATACCACAGGAACAACTTTCTTACTAGGAGAGAATTCAGGTCAGGAACAAGAATAAATCAGGAACAGTGCTTAGTAATGATGATAAAAACAGGTCAGGAACAGTGCTTGATAATGATGATAGGAACAAGTCAGGAACAGGAACAGATCAGGAACAGTGCTTAATAGCGATGATAGGAACAGGTCAGGAACAGGTTAGAAACAGGAACAGTGCTTAGTAGTGATGATAGGAACAGGTCAGGAACAGGTTAGAAACAGGAACAGGAACAAATCAGGAACAAGATTGAAAGGAACAAGAGTTAACAGGAATTGGTTCAAGTATTATCCAGTCAATAGGTGCACTAAAGTGATAACAACTTTTTGAAAAACAATTAAAACTGTTAATAAAAATAATTACAATTAAATTTGTAATGAATGTAATTAAAAATTAAGAGAGCGAAAATGCGAGCGATCTTCCTCCTTAAATTTTAATTGAACACTGATTTAATTTAAAGGAAAATGGGAGCTTATGAATTGCATCAATAATATTTATAAAAAGAATAAATAAATTTTAATATGTATTGTTTCGTTGGCAACGCGCGCTGAACAGCATTTAACAATAAGGATTAAATTTTTTATGAATACCCAAACCACCCAAACCAAATACGCCAGGATTAAAAATTGTTGGAAATCAATTATTTCCAACTTAATAACGATACTCCTATATTTAATATATAGAATATCAATCAATCAATAATTTCATTTGACGTTTGCAGTCGTTCTACCTATAAAAGTTATTAAGTTCATGTAAGAATTTAAATAGAATATCAAAATCAAGGTTAGTAGAAGGTTAAAATTATTCAAAAAGTTGTAAAATATTGAAAATTAAAATTCATAAGTGAAATGTGAAATTTGGATCTGAAACTGCCTCATTCACATCTTTTTTTATCAAAGATGTGAATGAATTTAATCGGGTCCTTAGAGATTGGTTTGAAGTATTTCTGCTGAATGCGTAATTTATGAGCCCATTCTCAAATCGGTAGTTCTTGATCAATTGTGTCGAAGCTGTTCCGCACCATAGTTTCTGATTTCCGATTAGATATGATTTATAATTAGGGGAAATCATCCTGATTATGTCCCTCATTTTATAAATTTGAAATATTTCGACATTTGTTCAATTTTTTTTAAAGTGACTGAAATAGGAAAAAATTGAACTTTCTATTAGAGCTAATGAAGAAATTGATAAGTTTGGTCACAACTTTTTACATGTGATAAAAAGGTAGAAATTTAAATTGGTAAATGATAAGTGATTCCTATTGGAAATTTGATGCTGAATTGCTTGCGCTAGGTCCCAGTTCTTTAGGTGGTAGGCCTAGTAAAATGATAACGAAAATGTTTATATTTGTCGAAAATCGTACAAAAATGGGAAACAGGTTGCCAATTCTAACTTGGTACCAATTACACATACGACAAAAGGAATTTCTTATTCTGGTTATTCAGGTATACTTACTAAGTTAATTACTTGTAATTGACCTAAGTCAATGATGATCCCTAAAATCAAAATATCTCTTTTTTGGCTGAAATTAAAAAAAAATCCTAGAACTAACCAACTAGTTAGTCCATGTGTGCATTCATGGATTTGATTACATTCCCCATGACCTCGGTCATCGGTAACCTTCAAAATCAAAATATTTTAGTTTTGATTGGAATTGACAACTAATGGCTAGTAATATCCAACTAGCTTAATGAGTGTATTAAATAAAAGGCATTAGTTTTCAATTTTAACCAAAACAGAGATATTACAATTATTGGGGTTAACAGTGACCAAGGTCAATGAAAATATAATCAAATAAATTAATACACTAGTTGATTAGCTAGTTCACTATTTCTGGCGACTAGTTTTAAATTTCAGCATTAACTGAAATATTTTAATTTTTTGGGTCAACATTGATTTAGGTCAATTACAGATAATTACCATAATATGCTTAGCTAATACAGTTTGTTCCAATAGGTTAAGCACAGTGAATATTTTCAACTTTTTTTAAAAAGGAAGAAATCAAACGACCCAAATATATTTCAAACTTTTTATGAACTTATGTAGCATCAAATTTACCAAGCCTCATTAACTGAAAGTGTCTGATGTTAGAGTAACAACGAAATAAAAGAATTGCATGGTGAATGTTGATCCAAATAGTTAAGCACATGGACGATTTTATTAAAATTAACGCGCATTGATAAAAATAACGTGCATTGCTATACATAACTCATAATAATAAACTTGAACTCCAAATAAACTTTGCAAAAATAGTTTGGCAGACCCTTTGACTCATCACCTTTGACAGTGTTATTTGATTCATAACCTCAATAAACCAGAGGAACGTGAGTTAGATTCATACTAAAGTGATTTCNCGCGCATTGATAAAAATAACGTGCATTGCTATACATAACTCATAATAATAAACTTGAACTCCTTTTGCAAAAATAGTTTGGCAGACCCTTTGACTCATCACCTTTGACAGTGTTATTTGATTCATAACCTCAATAAACCAGAGGAACGTGAGTTAGATTCATACTAAAGTGATTTCCACCCAATATGGGCTGCAATCAAATAAATTTGAGATATGAAAATAATTTAAAATGAAACGACAGATAACCGAGACAAAATAAAATAAAACAATTGTAAGAGTAAACTGGCTAAGGCTAAATACTTTAAATATCCTTTCAAATGTTTGCCCTAAATTGGGTGTAGGTCATGTTAGGCGTTACCCAAACTGAGTGGTCCGCTTAGGATTTCATAGTCATTGAATACCTTCCTACACTCGTAAACAGTAAAATTTGAAATAGAACCTTCCGTTACGAGATTGGTTTTATGGGCCGTTTTATAATTTGTTCAAATATATTTAACATGGCCAAATAGTTCGATAAGACTCACAGATATAAAAGACCCTGGTGTTGGCTTCTATAATTTAGTTTCCTACCTCGTTGTAAGACACAATTTGCTCTTTATAAGAACAAACTTACAAATTTGATGGGTTGGATTCAGTTCTACCAATAGAAAAATCCGTAGCCCACTTCAGTTTTGCTAACTCCTTTCCGCAAGAGGCCGCTCTTTATTATAATCCTTTGCATAGATAGTAGTTCAGCAAATTCCATACATTTTTCTTAAGATCCACTCGAATTCGATGCATTTAGTAGTGAAAGCGTTCATTTAATTGTCTATTACTGTTTTTTAATATATTTTTTTACAAAATTCCTTACGCAGTTTCATTTGTTCTCTTTGCCTGTAATGTTAAATTTAAAAGTTGCAAAAGAAACGGCTCTTGGTTCCACTTTTCATTTTAATAGAAACACTCTTCACTTCTAATATGTTCATCTGAGAACATATAGATATATGTTTTAAAAGCTAAATTTTTATTTTGAACATTTAAATTATTTTTGGAATTATGTAATACCCATGTAATGTACTACCTTTGTAATTTTACCGTTGTAAGAATTGTAATCATACTCTTGTAAACACCTATAAATACAGTGTGTTCATATAAGAAGGCGAAATTTTTTTCGCCTTCTTATTTGAACACCCTGTATTTAGAATAAAAAATATCTTTAACTATCAATTTTAAAACCAAATTTTAAATTTTACAGTAATATGCTTTTTACTAGTCATGAAAACAGTTAGTTTCAGTGATCAGTGTCGATCAATTTCCAGCAACATGTCAATCAATGCATTTGGTATCACGGTTACTAACATTTACTTGGATTTTTTTTAATTTCAGGTCTTCCTTTCGTCTTGATTTGTTCATGGGTTATGGTAATGGAAACTTACCACCCTGTGCACTGTTGGAAAAAATTTCCAGATCAACACTACATCTGGATTCTTGTAGGACCTATGATTCTGGCATTATTGGTGAGGCTTTATATAATTTAAAAAAACCCACCTATGATAGTATCATAAATACATGGTGTTTTAAAAGAAGGTCCCGCTGTTTGAAATTCAATAGAGTTTGTTCTAACTGTCCGATCCTTGTTACATTTGGTGAAAATTGAAGCCAAATAAATAGAAAAACTTACCAGATTAGTTGTGACCAACTGTGTCAACAGTTGCTAAGGTGAAATTAAGGTCATACGTCCAGTCCAGGGTTTTAGCATTAGGTTGGCATGGAGCAATTGACGTAAACTACTAATTTTTTCATATATCCTGGTTAGTTACTGGAATATTAATTTCTCATCAGATTAATGCACAACTTGGGAACACAATTGGGTTATTTTAGTCTTGGATAACATTTGGAAATTTCTTAGAATTTTCGATATCTCTAAAATTTTTTTGATATTACACAGATTTGATTCTATACTCATGTCAATAGTTAACAATTCGGACGTTTTATGAAATGCAAACTTAGATGTGAGTTGTTGGGACTTGGTTTTCTTCTGATTTTAGCGTAATTTGCAGACGAGTTTTTACTGAAAGACATGCGGAATTACACATAGCTTGAGTAATTTCTAAGCAACAGTTCTCGATATTTGTTCCCAGATCCTCTAATGTAGCTGGAGTGTTTTTGTACACAAAATATTTCAAGAAACCCCACAAAAAAATCTGGCGAAGTTAAATCTGGACTTCGAGGGGGCCAAAGAATTGGACCATTTTTACCAATCCAATTTTGTCCCCAAGTTTGATTGAGGTAGTGTCGAACCTGGAAGTTGTTAGCAATTTTTTTAGAATCTGACAGTTAAGTAGGTGGACTTTTTCTAACTAAAATTTTAATTTTCACCTGTAGAGACCAATGACCATCTTGCTGAAAAATATAATTTTGGTAATCATCCAGTTTCAGATTTGCCGGCATAACATTTTCTCTTAACATGTGCATGTAAGTATGTTGGTTTATATTCCCATTGAAAAAAATGGGCCAATGATTCCACTTGCATAAATTCCAATTTAGACGTTAAGCCAAGGCGATTTGTTGGGCACTTCATGGATGTTATGTGGATTTTGATACACGTACATGACAGTTCCTGTTATTGATTTTTCCGTTGAACTTAAACGTCCATTCATCTGTTCAAACTATTTGTCGAAAAATATTTGGGTAGTCTTCCGAGTTTTTCAAAATCTCCAGTACAAAGGCCATCTTGGCAGCTTTATCTTGTACTGAAAACATTTGACAATTCACTGAACGGAATCCTTTCAGTTCACAGTCTTTCAGCAAATTATTTACGGCTGTAAAGAAAAGTCCGTTCTCTTGAGCTAACATTCTTTGGAATTTGTCCGCTGTTCCTATCCAAGCGTTCATGATTACCTAGAAATAATAAAAGTTAGTCCGACTGTAATTAAAAAGTTATCAAACTCTTCTAAAAATATGTTTACTAGCCGATTTGCTTCAGCCCTCACAGTCATGGGCCTTCCCGGTCGACATCGTTCCACAGTAGAGCCGGTTGCCAAAAATTTTAGCCACAATCTTCGAATTGATTTGGGACAAGGTGGTACTTTGGCAAATCTTACTCCAAATCAACGTCTTGCTTCAGCAAAGCTCCTGACGTTAACATATTCTTGAACAATGAATGTGCGTTCGTCTAGTGTAAATCCGTACCGTGTCATATTTGAAGAATGATTAAACTTTATACTAGTTTAAATCGAAGTGATAAAATGAAAAGAAAACTAGACAAAAATAGAGAGTAAAAAAAAGTGGATCGAAATTGAATCTGGGGTCAAAGACATTAAACTTTGAAATTTGCGCCAAAGGTGAAAATGAAAAATTTATATTACAAATTGTTCACAAAGAAAAACTCAACTTTTTTTCCAATTTGCGCAATCATCTGATGAGTAATTAAAATTCCAGTAACTAAGCAGATTATTTGGAAAAATTAGTAGTTGCTTACGTCAATTCTTCCATGGCAACCTAATGCTAAAAACCTGGATTGGACCTATGACCTTAATTTCAACTTAGCAACTGTTGACACAGTTGGTCACAACTAATCTGGTCAGTTTTGCTATTTATTCAGCTTCAATTTCCACCAAGTGTAACAAGGATCGGACAGTTAGAACAGACGCTATTGAATTTCAAACAGTGGGACCTTTTTTTAAAACACGCTGTATATTAGATATACAACACGAAACCGATTTTAAATACATCCGTATTATACAGTGTGCATTAGTAACGAATGAACGGGGATACCCACTCTAACCAACCCTCACCGAATCCCACATCAGTTATGGGCAACGATTTGCAATTTGATATTCAAATTTTTGCTTTATTGTTGTAATATTTAAGTCGAGCGGAAAAGAATGAAAATCATAATTTGTTTGATAACCGGTATAAGTATTAAACTAATAATTTTTGTCTTTCATTAATGTCGAATTAGTGATTTTTGAGCTTTCTTAGTTGTTTTTTGCAGCTTATTTATTCGAACCATATGGGGGTTCCGCCAAATCTTTGTGTAATTATTGTAAAATTCCATTACCGCTATCCAAACGAGTCATATCAGCAAATAATAGATGCTGCAAAATGTAAGACAGAAGTTTTACAATCGACTGAATCATTGTTTGGGAATGGATGGGGGACATTTCGAACAAATGATTCATTAACGAAAGGTAATCTGGTAGAATTAATTAAAGAAATGCATAAAATACGACAGTAACAAGGGAATGCGTGGAAGTGTGGAATGGAAAAGTGTTGGTTAAATTCGGATATATTCGTTCAGTGTATCATTCATTCCTTTTAAGTCACTCTCATAGCCAGATTTGTTGCCCATAACTGATGATGGGATTGGGTGAGGGTTGGTTAGAGTGGGTGTCCCCGTTCATTCGTTACTAATACACACTGTATAATTATACATATTGTAAGGTATGACTTCGCAGACGTACCGGTGCCACAAATGTGTTTAAACACAAAAAATACAATTATTTTTATTGTAATATTATATGGAATAGCAACTATGCTTTATATGTTTTATTATATAAAGAACCTCACTCTATTTTATCGTCAACCTACGCGCTAATTCATCTTTATTAATAATACGATGCGCAGCAATAATGTAATTTAATTAACAGCTTTGCAGAACTTTCAATTTCTATACTTTAAGACTTTTTACCATATAGTATATTTCCATTAGCTCTGATTAGCTAATTTGGTATTCCGTTATTCATTTACTCGTCATTCTTTTGAATTAGTGGTACATTTTATTAATGAAATGAAGCTTTTTGTCTTGCTTTTTGCAATCCATTCGAATACTAAGATTCTTTATAACTATGATTGACGTACGTTTGAAGATAGTAAATTAAACTTTGTGAACAATGTTACTTATCATATTACTTTTCTCTTCGTTTCGTAATAAAAGAGTGAGGTATTAGGAAAAAGTGAATATAATTCAAAGTTACTAGGCCAACTTCAATTTCAATCACTTTTGAACAAATGATGGAAGAGAAATCCACTTTACAGTCACCACCATCACGACTTCTGTGAGGATTCATACATAAATGTTGTGTATTACTTTTTCACTTTACATTTGAATGGTTCCTTTACGAGTAACGGCAGAGAATTCTGTCAAGTGTCAAATTCTAAACTATTTTTAAATTTTTGGCAGTTTTGATACGCACTGTTTTTTAAAGTGTTCATTTCTTGGAGATCAAAGGAACAGACATCAAAAAAAAACGTTTTAATAGTAACCACAACTATTATTGGTAATGGTAGATGTACACCATTTTTACAGTCAGCGTGACGTCAGAAGTTTAGATATAAAGAATATTTGTAGATGTAGTTTAAAATTTTTAGATCAACTATAAGCCGCTTCTTTATACTTCATTTGCGCTTGTGTACTATAGTGTGCACAAAAAGAGGATGAAATGCATCTATATAAAAATCTACTTAAATGTAGCTCTATAATGTTTTAGCTAAAATTATCTGTGTTTTCAATTAAGCAGTAAACAAGCATTTTTTCAAGTATCACATAAAATGAAACAAAATGTGTATAAATGCGTTAGTAGCAAAATATTTCATCAGTTATAAAATATTTAATATCGATTTGGGGACAAAAAATATGAAATAGTAAAAATTAATTTGTAATATATTATACGGGTAAAAAGAATAAAACTTTTGTATACGTACATTTTCAATAGGATGAAATGTATTCTTGCATAATACCGCTTCACTGAATAGTAGAAAATATGTATCATACATTGTTGTGGTTGTGGATCCTTTAGGGGTCCTTCCTCATGAGTCCAAGGATGATGGTGTAGTGATCCTGTGGAGCGAGGTAGCTGGGTCACCAGGTCACCATTACTCTTTTTAAATTATGTTTTAATAATAATTAATTAATTAATTAATTAATCAAAAACTTTCCAAAATGGAGGAAAAACAGAGAGGCTGTTTTATTCTCTGCTCTTGTTTTTTTGACTGGGCGTTGTCTATGGACAACGCCACAAACTTCATATATCATATATATTAAAGAATTGGTATATGTATATATTCTAACCTAAGGAGGGTATTATTTTATGGAGAAAGGGAAGATGATGAAGAGTTGGCTTCTTCTTGTTTCTGGTGTTGTTGTTTCTTGAGATGAGGGAAACAGCAACACAGGAACGGGGTGATGAGGACGACGACGAGGGAACTGAAGTTCCCTCAACATCAGATTATTACACGTAGACTACGACACTAGTAAAATAGTATTGTGATCGTCATGTCTGTCTGTCTGTACTTAAGTTTGTCAACCAAACTTTTTCTCATGGTTTTATTTATAGTATTGTCGTTTCTATAATTGTTGATTTTCAACCATACAGATTAACCGTGTATGCATAGCTTTATGTTCATTCATAACGAGAGATTTCGGACTTCTGGCTACTATGCATTGCTATCGTTTGGAACAAATATTTCTTTCACTTTTTGAACTCCAACCATTCCAGGTTTAAGTCATGTTTCGAGGGCACCCACCTTGGCTGCTGATCATAGTTGGGCAAATTAAGAGGAAGGGATTGGGTGAATGGAAAAATTGATTTGTATGTTTCAAATGACTAAATATTAGTGCTCTCTATGACTCCCTGTTTGGACTGAGTCAGATTCACTGAGTGGAAGTTATGACTCTCCCTCTAAATGGTAAGAGTCAATTCTCGGAGTTATTACTCTTACTGCCGAGCCACGTAATACAAAATATGGAAAATCGGGTAGGATAATCCAAAAGAAAGTTTATCTATTCATTTAATAGTCAAAGTAGATGAGTAATAATAAGGGAAATAAGTCTTGCTCATGCTCATTTGCACATGTTTGAAAAGAGTCATAAATCTGACTCCCAAACACGGAGTCATTATCATTAAATGACTCCCGAATCTCAAAAATCCTGAGAGTCAGAGTCACGGAGAGCACTAACTAAATATTCAGTCGACTTACTCTGGGTTACAAATCAAGATGTAATTAACTTTAAAACTAACTATCGATAAAAATAAGCAACCTTTGGACAAAGGTAAATAATTTATTAAATGTTGAAATTAATATGAGTCATTAAATTACTCCTGACTCCCAAGAATCCTTGGAGTCATGAGAGTCAGCACTAGAATTTTGGAGACCATTACTGAGAACAGCAGTATTCGTGATAATTATCGACTGATATAATTATCAAGGCGGAAAAAATCATAATTTTTTTGATTTTTTCAAATAAAATACCCGCTGCATATTTCGTCGTACCGTTGTTGGTATACTAAAGTTGTAAAGAAAACTACCATCAGCTTCTTGACGACTTTTATCACTTTCAGTAATCTGTCGCTCTTTTTTGTCAAAATATATCTTCAATGGCTACAAAAAATTCCCCAATTTTCCAAAAAATTCCCCATTTTTCCAAAAAATTCGGAATAATTCGATTAATTCACAAATTATTCGAGTGATTTTACATACGGAGTAAAATATGGTTATCTGGATTTCAACATTTTTGTTACTCGAATGACAAAATATCGTCTATCGTCTTTTGCAATTTTAGAATTTTTATCTCATGTTTTTACACGCACGTAAAATTAATGCATAGACCATTTTGACTTGAAAATTTGTGGAAAAGAAAAGTTAGGAAATTGTTTGTTAGCCATTCTTTTTTAGAATTATTACCGAATACAAGAACTAGATTGAAAGATTGATTGAATCACTGTTTTACCACTGGCAAAAAAAAAAATTTTTTTTTGATAATTATCAAAAAAATTGAATAATTATCAAAAAATCACAAACCCTGGAGAATAGACAGTGGGTATTGTTTAATTTCATTTAGTCCAACTCAAACTGACAATATACCTAATTACTGCCTTGCTTGACTAATTTTTTTGTGTGGGTTACTTGTAGTAAGTTAATCCAACCCTATGTTAATTTCTATACATTTAATAAATTATAGTTACTTTAGTCTGAAAGTTGTTAGTTTTATCGATAATTAATTTTAAAATTAATTACCTCTTAACTTGTAACCAAGATTAACTCAAACGACTATTTAGTTAAGAACACAAAACCATTTTTTCATTCACCCAATCACTTATCCATAATTTGCCCAAATATGATCAGCAGCCGAGGTGGGTGCCCTCGAAACATAACTTAAACCTGGAATGGGTGGAGTTCAAAAAGTGAAAGAAATATTTGTTCCAAACGATACCTATATAATACAAGGACCATCAGGTTTGCACGATCACTATTAGGTTCTGATAAGACAGTATCTCATCTCTAAATAACATTCTATAAACAAGTATCTCTGTTTTGCATCCAATGGTAAAGGCAAATAGTATTTATTTTCTAAATTACAGACGGAAAGGTTTTGTCTTCTGAAACAATTAATGCTTCACAATTTAATTTATGTTTTCTTAAAACACGCCACATACCACTTGTATGGAAAAAAAATCCAGTCAGTTTTAGAAAAAAGTTCTGAAACAAATTTTAAATTTTGTGAGAAAAATTTGTTTCCACTAATTTTGTGAGTAACAATTTACGATCCCTTGCTCTCGCTACAAGAATATTGTATTTGTATACCAACATTCATCTACGTGCATCTATACTTCTACGTAGCTCGATGAGACTCTCCACAACTCCACGTATTTCTCAGTTGTTTTATTTATAGCCAAACTTATACACATACTACTTTGTATTTCTACATAGCAATGTGTAACTCTTTGTTTCCTTGCGTGTCTCTACGTATGAACCTGTATGACACTTGCTCATATTTGTTCGTAGGTTAAACTTATTTCTACGTAATGTTTTTTTAAGTGTGCATGTTTTCCTCTACACACTTATTTCTTCCCATTGTCAACTGTTGTCAAGATTTAATTATATATGTTATTCTACGAGTGTTTCTACTATTGCTACGGTGTATTGACTTATGGCAATGTTCTCTGTCATTTTGCTTTTTCAATTTCATTGTGAGAAAATGAACATTTTTATTATTTTTTTCCCAGGTAAATCTACTTTTCCTTTTCAACATCATGCGGATCCTTCTCACTAAAATCCAAAGAGCAAACACCTTCAGCGACGCCGCACAATTCCGGTGAGGAAATATAAATTATTTATATTAAAACCAGGATACATTTAGCACACGTTTTAAATTTCAAGTTCAAAATATATAAATTTTTAAAGGGTCTTTTGTTTTCCACCCAAACATTCAGATTCAAAATTTTGTCATGTCCGAAAATTCAATCAACCAAATTTTAAAATAAAAAGGGAATAACAGAATAACCAATTCGACTTTGTAAAAATATGCAACCAACAAATAAAAGAATCCAACTAAAAATTGAATGCTCGCACACTTATTTATTTCCTTCTATCAATAGCTATCATTACTAATCACAAAGCAGAACTGTTAAAAAAAGTAAAAACAAATAATCTTAGTGATACTTTTCAATTATACAGAAAAGTATAATAAATAATGGCAGCGAAAGGAGAATTTATTTTCACTTTGCCGTAAAGTAGCATGTTAAGGTGAGGATAAGTTCTCTGTTCTCTGCTAGTACTTATCCCACTGCTCTTTACGTCCTTAGCATCTATAAAAACCTATAGAAAGTCTTAATAAACCTAGCTAAAATCCGAATAAAAAAGAGGGAAGACCAAAACAAAATATACAAACTGAGGCGACGAATGCAACATTAACAAGATTAACCTACATCAAAACAAAACATCAACTTAACCAACGACAATGTAAAATAAATCTGAGCAAAAATTTAGGAAATAATCTATATGACTGACTGATATTGTAATGGAAATATAATGGAATTTTGTTGGCTTTTTGGACGATTTGTGGGCTTATTAACGACTTGTAGACGACTTATAGACTCGTAGACGAATGGTAGATGAGTTGTAGACGACTTGTAGATGATTTGAACATGAATTATATATCATTTGTAGACTCAGTCGACTTGAAGTCTTGGAGGCGACTTGTAGACGGCTTAAAGAATACTTCTAGACGACTCGTATGTAGACGACTTGAAGTTGTAAGACGGAATTGGGATGGTAGGGATAGGGCTTGGAAAATGATTCGGGAATATGTGTATGGTCAGAGGTAAAACAACGACGGGACATAGATGGGGAAAATGGGATTCCATATTGACTGTCTTGGGATAGATGTTGACGGGACGAGGACTTGGGAGACAGTTATACGCCGTCCTGGAAATTTGGAATTTCCAGGAGTATGATGAAGCGAGATTTTGTAAGGCATGGAACCAGACTTCCTCGAGAGGGCGTCTGTCTTCTGGACAGTGGAAGAGAGGGACGCAAGTGAAAGTGGACAAAGCTCACATTTCCATCCCACAAAAATGCTTGAAGACGACTTGTAGACTTGTCGATGACTTGTAGAAGACTTGTAAACTACTGGGGGAGGATTTGTAGACCATTTGTAGATGACTAAAAGACGACTTATAGGCTTGTATACGACTTGTAAATGGCTTCTAGACTCTTAGACGACTTGTAGAAACACTGAATTTAAATTTAAATGTTGGTTTCCAATATACGGAGTGATCGAATGCGTTATTTTTCTTACGCTTTGCTAATCCATCAAGAAAAGCAAATTTTCCTTCACCTTCCTGCTCGAAAGCGAATTTTATAGCTGAATGAAATGATTTGATTTTATTCAAACTACTATCACTTTGTTTGCGTTTATAATTGCCCAAATGTGATCTATATATTTTCTCGATATGTTTATAATTCGTTCTTGTTGAACTATTGAGTTCCCCAGTTTATTTATGAAATTGTACGGGAAAATTAGTGGAGAACTTATAGATTCAACATTTGTTCGTATATAATATTTCTCTATTTATCGAAAATAAGTGCTTCTTTAACATTAAATCAAAGGAAAACTACGTATTAACATGAGGGAAAAGGTCGGTGACAGCAAAAATTCTTAGCTTTATATATAATTATTCTTATAGTAGAATAAATTATTCCGCTGGCAAGAAATAAATAAATGGTTAGAATAGCATACTGTAAATAAGTATTTCTAAAGCAAGTATTTATGTTATATTTAGGAAATAAAATGCTCCCTAATACAAAGTTCAATAAGTTGTAATTATGACAAAATGGTACAATATTGTGCGATGAGCACCAATTGTGAATGGTTGTAAACACTCTACGTTTTTGGTGTGTAAAAATATACTCGTGTGACGGACAGGCTGGACGACAGACAAACGGACCGATCAGTGGTCCCCATTGTTCGCGGTTAAAAGCGTTCAAAATATGTAAAAAGTATTTGGCTTCATGTCAGTTTAGTAGCTATTTGTCAAATCCAATCTCTTAATGATTCGAACCATGCGTCATCTTGTAGTGTTACTTGCGCTTGCATTTTTAATATGAGTTTTGCAAAAAAAAATTGCGTAAATATTTCACAAATAAAGGATTAAATTCCATTAAATACCCTTATCCTTCTTGGATTGTTATACATGACAGAATTTCCGTTTTTTGTGCAATAGCGCTATTCATTCCAGTATTGTTGGTATATGTGATGGCATAACCAGAAAATTTAGCCTTGTATGCTCAGTAAGAACAAACAAGGCCATTTTTCGTGTTGCTATAAAGAAATGTTGCTATATACGCCGAGCTTGTTACAGCAAGTTTTGTGGTATGATATGTATTTCTTCTTACTTTAGGAGTAAGAAGATAATGGATTTGTTGATTGTCTTTTCGTACCCATGATATCTTGTGTTTCTTGTTTCACGAATCTGGCTATTTTCGTGCAAACCTGTCTATGGTTGTATTATACATTTGTGTAGATAGAACATTCGTTGCTATAAATAGCATTAAAGGGATATGAGCTTAAGAGTCTATCCTCTCTACAGTACTCATAAATCAGATAATGGACTACTTAGCTGCCAATAAATGACTAGGAAGGAAGAGATGGCTTGTGCTAATAGAAAGCACAGGTGAGTTTCGGAGTTGCATTGAGAGTGAAGACAGAATTGTTCAGATTGGTTATGTAGCTCAAATAGTGAGAACAATCTCCGGTTTGGATAAGATGTGGGATCATACCCAACCATGGCTAACTTTTTGTGACAATTCTTGTCTCAATGGGCGGTCAGCCCCGCCACATCAAATACAGGTTTCATTTATTGACATCGGTGTTCATTAGGATGCGATTCTTTTTCCATTGACACCTCGGCTACTTATAGTTTATATAACTTAGCTACCAACGATTAACACCTCACGTCTCAGTATCATGGATATTCCAGATGCCAATAATTCCATAATAAGATTTAAAATGTGGATGATTGTGTATTTCACAATCTGTTTTACTAGACCTAACTATGCACAACCATATAAGTACATGAATTGAGACTAAACTGTCTCAAACTCTACCTTAAATGTATGTTTCTCAAAAATAATTTTAGTCGAGCGGTGAAAGCGACAGCTGTCCTATTCCCATTGTTGGGGATCAACAACTTGTTGTTTGTGTACAATCCTGGCGGAGGATATGAAAACGTCTACATGATTTCTAATACACTTCTTCAATCTACACAGGTAACACAGGAAAAGCTTTTTGCTATAGGTAAATAAATTAAATAAACTTTGTAATGAAATATTAATTTCAATAAAATCATCCTAAAATTTTAAATAAACAATTAAATAAGGTTTAGTTTTCCATGGTATAGTCTACAAGTCTAATCACACCTGTAATTAAAATACTCTTCTTGCTTCATTTAGTTAGGCAGAAGCACTTTTTATGGTGATAAAGTTCAGAGAAAATTTTCACAGAAACTGGAAAGACTTTTCTTCAAAATCAATATACAGAGCCAGGCTTAATTCAGTATACAATGGAGAAAGTATTTATGTAAAAACTCGTATGAAAAAAACGAGCTCTGACTCACTCCGCTCCTATCCTTTCCAAAAAAATTCCCTCCAGAGGATTGCGCGCCAATAAGTTATTGATAAACTGGATTTTTTTGATTCACCAATATTATTAATTACATATTATCACAATTCTTTATCTCACAACCGACTCAAAATAGTAAATTAGATATTGCCATTGCTTTCTCCATTGTATACTGAATTAAGCCTGACCCTGTATATTATACACTTGTTTTGACAGAAGTTACTACAATACAGCGTGGGACAAGTTAGTACATATTGAGAAATTACTTTTGGATCGTGTTCAATGCAGGTGAAAGGTCTTCTATAATATTTTATATTTCATTTCCGTTATATAAAAAAATTGATCTGAATTAAATTTTTTTTTAAACCAAAGAATCATTATTGAAAACCTTTCTGGAATTTTTCATTATTCCTCATAACAAGCCTAGAAAATTGAAAAGTAAAGAATCAAACAATAAGTTTCAAGGTACATCGATAATGTAATACCGTAAAACCTAGTAAAACTGAAAGTAATTACAGTATCTGTTGATAAAATATTTGGACTTATAAAAAGGAGCAAATATTTGGAATACATAAAAATGTTAATAAAATTATATTAATTTTTTTCAGGGGATTTTCGTAAGCTTACTTTACTGTTTTATAAGTAACGACGTAAGAGATGCAATTCGTCGAGAGTACCGTCGATTTTATGTTCGAAGAACAGCCAATTCCATTCGACGTGAGTCGAGAAAAAAGCCATCCGCTGCTTTCAGCAAAACTTCTACTATGATGATGACATGTCGGTTTTCAATCGAAGGGCAAGATGAAAGTGGGAGGCGCCAATTTCAAAAAATATTGAAAAATCCAAAAGTACAGCAGGAAGACACAAGTCCTTCACTAGAAACAGTGATTTATTTGCAAAAGGAGATTTCCCCTCTCCAATCAACTTATCAATTGGAGGTGGACGCATGCGCTGCAACTATTCATCCCACCACAAGTACACTTCCAAAGAAAAACGACAAAAATCAGAATTTACAAATACTCAAAACAAACCAATCGCAATCAACCAATGATATATTCATATCACAAATAAGGCAACCCCTCATTCTTAAATTTGACATACACGAAGTATGCAAATAACATTTTTCACCTGACATGCGTAGATCTGTTTATACTTAGTAACTTGTCCTGCCCTATTACTCGTAGCCACAAAAATTAGTGCAGTTATGCCTTCCTGATGGTAAGACATAAAGGTTGATGTTGCCTAAGCAACATTTGTAACACTTAATGAAGAATATAGATAAACAGTTGCAATAACCAATAACATTTAAAGAAAAAACTTTAATATCCATGTCCAGTGTGGAAACTGATAAAAATCTCTGCTACCTCGTATATCATTCTTCGATATTTATTTGTGTCATTGACGCATGCGACATCTCATCATTGCTGATTTCTAGTTTTTAGACAGTGGCACGCACTACCTACGTTCATGTCTCAACTAACCTTCTCCATAAGCGAAAGTGTTTCTAACCATTTAGATTTCACGTCTCCAAAAAATAGGTGTCTAGGAATTTGCTACATTTCACTTCTATTTGTAATTTTCACTCTCATCAATAAATCCGTACCGCATCCAACATCAAATCGCCCACTCAAAATTTTGATGGGATTATCAAAAATTAGCAAAACGACGCAGTTTTTTAATTTTTTGGGTTAGCAAGTAGAAGAATTTACTAGTTTTTTTTTGTTTGGTTGATGTTTTCCAATTAAACAAAATTTGAATACAAGCGACGAAGTTCCGTCTAATTGAGCTTGTCCGGGTAAGATTTAGTTGACAGAATTTGAGGTTATCTAAGTACTGCAAAAGGCACCATAACTGCGACAAGCCATGGCAAGATGTCACACTGACTTCGGGTTTTGAATTCCCAGATTCGTTTATAAAATTTAATTAAATAAATATTTAATAATTTATTAGCCTTTAGTTTCAAAATTAGGGTAATAAGTTAAAGAGTGACGGAAATATTACGTTTATGTTATCAAAGTGGAAAATTTTTTTAACTTGATCATTATTTAGTTTAGTCGCAAAGGCCTGCACGAACGGATTTTTATCCGGTTGTTTTTAAAATCGTAATTACATAAAAGTTTATTTTTATTAAATTTTGAAATTTTACGAGTTTGCTCAAAAGAGTCTTCTTCATCTGCTGATTAACTTTTTTGACGTCTAAAAGTAATCAATTTGACGTAATAATTTAAAAACTTTAAAATCCATGCACTTGTGTGTAACATTTTTGACAATCCCAGTGGCCTGCACGAATGGAAAAACGTCCGGTTCCCGCTCATTCACCGCTATGTTGCCATTTGCGTTGCCACTTGCGTTGCCAGTATAGAAAAAAGTTATGCTCGAATGAACTAAAGGGCTTATGTCGAAATACCCTATGCGACATTTGTCACACTTGCGACAAATGTCACACTTGCGACAAATGTCACACATGCGACAAACGTCACACTTGCGACAAATGTCACACTTGTGACAAATGTCACACTTGTGACAAATGTCACACTTGTGACAAATGTCACACTTGCGACAAATGTCACACTTGCGACAAAAGTCACACTTGAGTTAATTATCATTTGAGACAATTGTCACCCTTGTGACAATTGTCACCGTTGTGACAAATGTCACACTTGCGACAAATGTCACACTTGCGACAAATGTCACATTTGAGTCAATTATCATTTGAGACAATTGTCACCTTTGTGACAATTATCACCGTTGTGACAAATGTCACACTTGATACAGTTGTTAGGTTAGGTTGTTAGGTTAGGTTGTTAGGTTGTTANATCACCGTTGTGACAAATGTCACACTTGATACAGTTGTTAGGTTAGGTTGTTAGGTTAGGTTGTTAGGTTGTTAGGTTAGGTTGTTAGGTCATAAAAGGGCAGCGGGAACCCACGGGAGGGTTGTGGGAACCCACGGGAGGGCTGCGGGAACCAATGGGAAGGCTGCTGGAACCCATAAGAGGACAGCGGGAACTCACGGGAAGGCTGCAAAAACCCATGGGAGGGCTGTGGGTATCTAAGGGAGGGGTGAGGGAAGCCACGGGAAGGTTGCGGGAACCCAGGGGAGGGCTGCGGGAACTGCGAGAGGGCTGTGGCAACCCACGGCAGGGCTGTAGAAACCAACGGTAGGGCTGAGGGAACCCACTTGAGAGCTATGGGAACCCACGGTAGAGCTGCAGGAACCCACGGGAGGGCTGTGGGAAACCACTACATGGCTGTGGAATCCCACGGGAGGGCTGTGGGAACCCACGAAAGGGCTGTGGGAATCCCCGGGAGGGCTGCGGGTACGAATGGGAGTGCTGTGGGTACCCAAGGGAGGGTTGCGGGAACCCACGAGAGGGCTGTGGAAACCAAAACGAGGGTTGTGGGAACCCACGTGATAGCTGCAGGAACCCACGGGAGGGCTGTGNGCGGGTACTAATGGGAGTGCTGTGGGTACCCAAGGGAGGGCTGCGGGAACCCACGGGAGGGCTGTGGAAACCAAGACGATGGTTGTGGGAACCCACGTGATAGCTGCAGGAACCCACGGGAGGGCTGTGGGAAATTACCGCAGGGCTGTGCAAACCCACGGGAGGGCTGTGGGAACCCACGGGAGTGCTGTGGGTACCCACGAGCGGGCTGCGCCTACCTACGGGAGGGCTGTGGGAACCAACGGGAGGGCTGTGGCAACCCACGGGAGAACTGCTGGAACCCACGGGAGGGCTGTGGGAAACCACGGGAGGGCTGTGATAACCCTCGGGAAGGCTGTTTTTCATCTGCGGTAAACTTTATTTGACAAAACTATGTAATTGAGATAAAATTTGTGCTGTTGCAACAACGATGATGACGACCGGATGTTTTTCCGGTCGTGCAGGCCCTCAGTTGGCAAAAATTTGCAACCGGATAAAAATCCGGTCGTGCAGAACTGGGTTAGGAATTTTTTTTCCTAGTTCTTGCCGAGTAAAGGATTTTCGAAANTTTTTTTCCTAGTTCTTGCCGAGTAAAGGATTTTCGAAAAATATACATTTTTGACTTGCCGGATAGTCGAAAATATAGTTATACATATCTCATTTGCTAACTACCAATGTAATGTTTAACTTTTTCGTTTTTTTATATTCTATTTTATCTGTATTATAATTATGATAAATTAAAATAATGTCTTAAATTGTACAAACCTACTCAAATATGAAATCATAAACAGGGTTAAGATTTTGTCTTTGAATTTAATTGTAACAAAAGTATAAAATTTCTTTTAGTAAATTGTTGTAATATGTGATACTTATGTCGAAACTAATCACGTTCTTTACTCCTTACGAATAAAAAGTTGGTTATTTACACTAGGAATAGTACCAGCAACGCCCAGTAATAAATTACATGCTGTTTTGTCCATATCGGTAACAAGGAAATTAGCATAGAAACTGGCATTAACAACAGGATTTTTAAATTTAAAAAGCTCAAGCAAACTTTCCTCCAATCCAACTTTTTTAACTTCCTTTACTCAATTATTAATTATCAGATTTTAATCTTTAATTATCTTAGACACTGAAGAAGACAACAAGTCGAAACGTTTGGCATTAAAATTCAACTTTTCTTTTAATTCTCCAGCGTGCAGTTTGATCCTCAATTTTTTACATCTATTAGCAGCCACGTGTACGCATCTTTCTCAAATATTGTCTGTTTGACCCCAAAGGATACTCGGTACTGTGGCTTATGTTTACGTTTTTGAATATAAAATATCATCGTCGGCGATACAAGGATATTTGTAAATCTGAATATCTAAGGTAGAGTTCTAATGACCATATGTTATGTTACCATGTTATTCTGATTATATGAATGAAGGATGAATGAATGGAGCGTAAATAAATTTTCAATTCCTAGATCGTTACCTGATATTTTTGTTTTTTTCAATGGAAGCAACTATGATTCCAACTTAGATTATGTTGTAGTTGCAATGAACCATAACAAATTGTGTGGAAGGAGGTTCGAATCGAAATGTAAACGCATTGGAGTTGCACCGAAGAGAGTGAAAAAGGAAAATCAGTTTACATTACCATCCGCAATATCAACATATATTCTACAACCAACAATAAGATTAAGCTACCCTCTGTGCTCCCAAATTATCATGTAGTTTCTATTATAAATTTGAGGAGAAATCCGTAGGGAGCTGTATCTTATTGTATGTTATAAAATACATAACTGCTCTATATTCACAATTTTTATAAGTGACAAATATGGTTAGACCCAATATGCGGTAAAGCAGCATAGGCCAAACCCAATATGCATCAACCAAAAAAAGTAAAACTTGAGAGTAAAATACTTAAAACAACCTACAATGAAATGACAAAAATCACACGTAAAATAAAGTAACGTAAATTAAAGTTACGTTAAATAAAGCTTAAAATCAACAAAATGAAATTTTACAAAGCCAAAGAAACCTAAAATAGTTTTTAAAATGTTTGGTGCATTTTGGCTTTGGCCTATATTGGATTAACTCATATTACGCTACAAATGAATATACCATGGATTCTATACTTTCTATTCAACAATAAAACAATTCATGTTCAATAAAGGTTTTTTGGAAAGGGTCACTGTTTAAATGTAAGAATGCATCTTTATATGTATGTATGTATGTATGTATGTATGTANTTTTTTGGAAAGGGTCACTGTTTAAATGTAAGAATGCATCTTTATATGTATGTATGTATGTATGTATGTATGTACCGTAATGACTTTTTATCTGGGGCAAAAATTTTATACTCACTTTTGTGTTGTTGAGTCAGCTGGGC